>PVKS010025147.1:0-30229 GCA_004027875.1 Aplodontia rufa | reverse complement strand
GCTCAGCACTGACACCATCAAACATGTGGCATTTTGAACGAATGCTGGCTGTAACGAGGGCGAAGAAGATGAGATTCCTGTCTGTGAGCAGCCGACGGCCATGCAATGGGGCAGAAGACAGGAGAACCAGAGGCGACGTAGGAAAGTGGCAGGATTTTGGCCAGAAGGTCTGTGTTCAGGCCCCAACCTCAGCGCCAGTGTGGATGCACGGGGCAAAGGCCTCAGCCTCTCTTGGCACCAGTTCTGGGACTCTTAAAGGGGAACTGACACCAATAGCAACACAGACCGTGACTCAACAGCTGGGCTGTTCCTTGCTCGAGGCTAATGTTTCAGCAACGCAGTCATCCAGCGGAAGCAGGCAAGGTCACTACCGAGATGGGTTCTCCTGGACGGACTTCACCCACAGCGCTGGGGGCCCCTCGTGGCCTGGTTAACGTCAAGGTACTGTGGAGGCTGTGTGTGTCGAACATTGCCTGGGACATGGGCCCCGTGTGCATGTGGGCCTGGCACACGCTGTCAACCCAGCCCTGTCCATCAGCCTCCATGTTCAAAAAGCCCACTCTCCTCTAGGTCATTGAAGAGTGACGTGAAAGCAGATGGACTTTGTCAAATGAGAGGCCGTTTGTCCCCTCCTCCCTGACACCTCGTGCACAGATTGTGGGCCTAGTGCGGGTGCTGGATCTAACGGGTCCAGGTGGCCAGTGACGCATGACAGGAGGCCATTCTGTTCTGTGCTCTTGCTCCCACTGCCTCAGGCCTGGGACAGGGCTTGGCCCGGCCACTCCTGAGAGGCCATTCCCTGACAGGTGCTCTGCGTTTTGCTGGTAAGACCCTGAGTAGGTTGGAGTGTGGTGCGCACTCCCTGCACGTGCCTGCCTGGAGCAGATTGCACGGATCGGCCAGATGGTCCTCGTGACAGTAAGAAGTCGTGGTTGGTTTCACGATCATTTCCAGCTGCTTGCCAAAGGTTCCTGCTCCAATGTGAAGCTCCCGTTGCGTGTGGCATCGCAGGAGACTGGCTGGGACGTGGCCGAGCTCTCGAGACACATTAGAATTCACCCACAAGCGAATGCATGGGGAACGTTTCCAGTGCGGTGCTGGGTTGCTGGCATGAGCTCTCACAAAAGGTGACGTCTTTAATGGGCTATTCCTAGCAGGGGATTAGAAAACACGTCCAGACCCTGGAGGCTCACAAAGCACGGGCACCAGTGCACTTTTTCCCATGCGCAGAGAGAGGCAGTGAGTCCACTGGGCGTGGGACATCCCCTCTCGAAGCAGGGGAGGAGAATGCCGGCCTCGGTCTGGAGTCCTCTGAGAGTGCGGCTGGCTCCACCTCTCTGACTTGAGTTGCACCATCTGCAAACCAGGGCTGGACGGCCTCCCGGGTGCTGTGAGCTGCAGGAGGGGCAACTATGGGATGTTTTTTAAGCCTTTGGGTTGTTACAAAATCTCACATTCCTTCCCTAGGAGGCCTCTTTGCAGGTCTGATGTGCACACGCAGTGAAACCAGATCCACGCATTCCTCACGTGTGTGTCCAAAGCCTCGACACGCAGCTTCTGAAGATCTGCTCCAGTTTCCAAAGCCCTCAAGCGGCAGCCCAGGAAGAGTGCTCGCATGGCCTGAGTCTCCCACGTGTACTCCAAGGCCACATCGGCCATTCACTTGTATGTCCCATCCTCTCGGGTGGGTCTTGGAGACAGTCACTGCCCTGTCCAATGGCAGAGACCCGCATACGATTGCTCTTCTTGCTGCAAAATGCTTTCACAATTATTTTCTCTTTGAATCATCAAAACAACCCTGTGTGCATATGTGAGTGTGTGCGTGTGTGCACTTGTGTTGTGTGTGCTATGCAGACGGGGAGGCTGAGTCTCAGAGGATCAAGCAAAAGCAAGAGCCCACTAAGTGGCTCCGCCGAGTTTCCGATCACATCTGCTTGCAAACCTGGAGCGTGCCACGTCAGCCGGTGTTAGAAACCAGAGGCTGTCGGTGCACCCTGGGCCCCCATTGTCTCATCTGTACTTGGTTTTCTATAGGACCCCCTCCCCGAGAAGTTTAAGGATTTAGGCAGATCTTGTGGATTCATTGCTCAGTGAACAAAGTCACAGAGATGGGGCTCCATGAGAATTCTGCAGACTGAGGATTAAAAACAAAAAGTACTCTGCAAGATCACAGAACTGAGGGCCAAATTAGACGTCAGGAGGCAGCTTGATTGCTGCAGATATTCAAGGTTTCATTTGCCATTTTCATGGCCCGGCCCTGTGCAGGGACTGGAGATCAGTCTACCACACAGCCTGACCTTCAGGGATCTTGGGCAGACTCCCCTCCAGGCCTCTACGTTCACAGGGGAAGAAACGGGCCTAAGGAAGGAGGTTCCTTGGCTGTAGTCCACTGGGCTGATAGGTCAGTACGGGCCTCCTTTGTCTGGATGCTTGGAATTACAAATATTTCAGAGTTCAGGATTTTTTGAATTGTGGAATATTTGCATATACATAAAGAGACGTCGTGGAGATGAGACCCACATCTAACCACAAAATCCTTTTGTTTCACATATGCCTTATACACATAGCCTAAAGGCAACTATAAAATATGTTAAATAATTTTTGAGCATGAAAGAAAGTGTGGAATCTTCCACTTGTAGTATCATGTTGGCTCTCAAAAAGTTTTAGATTTTGGAGCATTTCAGACTTCAGGGATTCAGATTAAGAACGCTCAACTTGGAGCAGGTCCATGCTCTTCCAAGGCCCACTAAGGTTCACCCCGGTCCCACATAGCCACTCAACTGAGAAAAGACACCCACGTGCCCCCTGTGTGGCTATGAGAAAGACTACCTGGCAGATCCTCGTGGGAGGAAATCCAGAGCGGCTCCCAGGGTCCTCTCCAGCAGGGAGCTGGGGCTGGCTGTGGGGGCTGGCCTCGAAAACCCAATGTGGGTCCCCTTAGCACTGCTAGGAGAGAATAGCTGGTCCTCTCCCAGCCTCCTCTCTACCCAGGAAGAACTGGCCCCTTGGTCCTACCATTCCTGTCTCTGAGTGGGACCACTGCTTTCCAGGGGTTGAAGGCCAGCCCAGGAAAAGTTTAGCTTTCTCCCTTCCTTCCTTCTTCCTTCCTTCTTCCTTCCTTCCTTCCTTCCTTCCTTCCTTCCTTCCTTCCTTCCTTCCTTCCTTCCTTTCATTTCTTTTTTAAAGTGGTGCCTCATAAGCCCAGGAAACAGGGAAAAATAACAAGACAAAGACCAAACCAAACCAAAACAGAGAACCAAAACACAACCCCACAGATGGGGACTTCATTCTAAAACATTCGGCCCTGTTCTGCTGAAAGCAAGACATCTGGTTGCTTCATTTCAGCAGGACAAAGAGCCTTTTTTTTCCCCCAGCCAGGATTTTATGTTGTTAATCTTTTCCAGGGCAAGTGAGTTTTCATTCCGTCTGCGTCTTATCACGTAGCTGTGTGTTATAAAAATGCTGCTGTCGCCTCCCCCCTCCACCTGACTGGCCCTGAGTGTTGTTAGCTGGGCTCTCAGAACAATGGCGTTAATGTCACGTGGCCATCGCAGAGGTCAGATCCACAGGTGCTGTTGAATAATTCACAAGAGCCCTCGCAGGAGGTGCAGGACAGTGGTGAGAGACTTTCTTCATCCAAGCCATGGCTGCAAGAGCCCTTCTGTGGAGCCTTGTGTAGACACCTGCAGCTGGAGTTGACAGCCTCAGCACAGGTGACTCCAACTTGCCTCACTTGTTAACTTGGCTCCCTGAGTCCAAGCAACAGAAGTAGGCAGCGACAAGGCTCCCGGGGCCCTGGTGGCCCACTAGCAGACAGGTGCTCTCCCTTCCTGTTTTCCACGTGCACCCTTTGGAAAGTGGCTGGACAATGACAACCATTGCCTCCAAATTTAGAGTGCGGAAGCTGCAAGAGAGGTGTGGAATTTAGACAGTGTGTGAGCCATTACTGTGACAGGAGGGCTGGGGATATGAGGTGTGGCTGGGTGGTTTCCGCACAGGAGCCACCATGATGGAAGGACAGGGAGCAGGGACCAGGTCAGCGGTTTTCAAACCAGCTCCTTAGGAGACTCACAGGGCCTGGGCACCATTAGCCCTCAGGAGTCAGGTTTGGCTGAAGGTGGGGTGGGCCCTGGCGCCTGAACTTTCTGGGAAGTTTTCGTGGGCAACTGGGGTGGACTCCATCTCCCCAAAGAGAGTGACCCAGCCTCCTGGGTCAGAAAGGACAGCGTGAGCCAGGACCTTCCAGCCACGGGGGGAGGATGGTCTGAGGGAAGGGGAGAGGAGGGCTGCTGTGGAGTTGAGGCCAGAGGCCTTTCACAGGGGCTGGAGCACTGTGCGCAGGTTGGGGTGACATGGGAGCAGAGGCTGGGGGCAGGGAGCAGGGCATGAGGGCTCAGTGCTCTGCTACAGTTGTGCACCAGCCCGGGAGCAGTGGGGGCCCTTTGGTGGCATCTAGCAAGGTAGGTGGCATGGGTTGTGAAGACGTGAAACGTTCTTGTCACATGGAGAATGCACTGAATGTGTTAACACCAAAGTCAGGGGCAGGGCTGTAACCCAGAGGAGAAGTGAGTGGCCTCCAGAGGGAACGAGCCTAGAGGAGGATCTGAAGTGCATGGGAAGGTGCACCCGAGGGGCTTGGGGACATGCTGGGTGTGGAAGGTGAGGGCAGATGTCCCAACTTACCCTCTGCCCACCTCCCTGCCAGTCCCCCGTACCCATCTCCTGCCACGGGATCCTGCCAATTGCAGGAGCAGGGAGGCTGACTCCCCGAGGGATCCCATTCCTGAATGTCACAGCAGAGGAGCTCAGAGTGGGACTCACGTGTGCCTTAACTCAAGAGCTGCAGGATCTTCCCCTTGGTCGCAGAATGGCCACGGCACAGGCAGCTCCAGACCTCCTCCAGTGTTGGCCAGGCTCCTCCTCCCAGCCCTCAGGACGGCCTTGTCCAGCCACTGGCCCAACCCCGCCAGCTTACCCTCCATCCAGGCTCCAGCTGGGTGGCGTTTCCGTGGAAGGGGTGCTTATGAGGGCCCAGGAGCAGGAAAAGGCCCAGAACTCTGCAGAAGCCTGTGAGCCCTCTTGCCTCTGGGAGCCCTGGCCCCAGGCCCCAGTGGCCCTCGCTGGGGCCTCCGGTTGTGGTGGAGATGATTTCCAGCGCTGTTTGCTGAGGAATAAAGTCCTCTGAATTTCCCCACTGGGCGGGCCGCTGCCCAGCTCGTGCACTCTGGTGTCCTTGCAAAATCCCCATGGTTTAGGAGGTGTAAGATCTGCCTCAGTGACAGTTTGCGGAGGAGCTAAGGGGTCTGGGTCCCAAGCACAACAGGAGAGAGAAGAGGCGGGGAGGAGGGCAAATGCCAGCGGGGAGGAAGCAGGCTGGGGTAGGCGGGCTGATGATAGCAAGGACAGCACCTTCCATTCCATCAGCCTGTCCTCACGATGGGAGCGAAGATCCACAGGTCTCGAGAACAGCTCTGTCCAGGCACCCCGGCAGAGGCTAGAGCCGTGAATAGCATCCCACACGAAGAATTCAGGCTGCGAGGACAAAGGGATCTTCAGGGTGGAAAGCTATGGGTGGAAAATGAGCCTTGCTGGCGCCTTATGCATGTGGTGCATGTGGTGGACATGGGACAAGGGGACACCCATGCTGCATAGCAGCCTTGGTAGGGTGGTGCAGGGGGAGGCTCCTGTGTTCTGAGTGGCACCCGAGACCATACCTCCTGTACCTTCCAGGGCTCACCCTGATAGCTGCCACCTGGTGCAGCCTCCTGGAGAAGGGGTGGGTATGACTTCCACTAGGCCACTGGGAAGTTTACGTAGAGACCATGGGCTACAGTGTGTGCACAGAGCATTTGAGTCCCCTCCTGTGACTGAAAGGCAAAGAACATGAGAACTGCCATCCGTCTGTCATTGCACTGGCTGTGAGAAATTTGAGGGAACCACTTTGTAGAGAGGTGCATCCTCTTAAACAAACAGGGAAAGGTGGAGGAACGGACAGAGAGTCAAAGAGAGCTCGTCCAGCTGCTCCTCGGCTGTTGGCCAATGTCACTTTTTCATTTCCTCCTTTTATTGGAAACTGCTACTCCCCTTTCAGCAGAATGCAAAGGCATTCAGGCAGGTGCAGGGGGCCTGGGCAGAGGCGCACCTGAGGAGAGAGCACAGCTAGAGGTCCCCAGGACTACGAGAGAGGCGGGGAGCGGGGTGACAGCCCAGTCTGCAAGTGCCGTTCCTGTCCTCTGTTCTGCCACCAAGGCTGGCTGGGCGGTGAATCGAGTTAGCTGGTCATTAAGATGAAAGAGGAGAAGGAAGTTCAGAGCAGGGCTTGCTCTCCTTGGAAAATGGCCCTGAGCTGTGGTTTGAAATAAGAGATGCTCTTTAAGGATTAGTTGTATTTCCAAAACCCACATCAGATGGAAAACCCAGTCCCAGAAACTGGGCTTGGCTGAGTGGGGAGATGGTGCAATAATGTGAACCAGTAGTGACCTAGTAGGTGGTGGCCCTGGAGGGGCCGCATCACAGCTGAGCTCCCACCCTGTGCCCTGAGAGCAGACATCTTGATGGCAATAGGCTGGGCCTGGCCCCGGTGTTCACAGACCTCCCACCTTAGGAGGTCCTCGCCTGCCCCCTTGAAGGCTAGAACATTGCGTCCAGGGGTGAGAGCTGAGAGCCGGGCTGAGTCACAGCACCTCAGGTCTTTTTCCAGTCCGGGGGATTTTAGGTCCTGCGATGTGGTATGTTTCATAGTTTGCCAGAGGATGTATGGCACGGCTCTGCATGGAGAAGCCACAGCACTCAGCTTTATTTTTCTTGGTACCGGGGATTGAACTCCGGATAGCTTTGCCACTGAGCCCCATCGCAGCCCTTATTATTTTTCATTTTGAGACAGTCTCACTAAGCTGTTGAGGTTGGTCTCAAATGAGTTTGCCATCCTCCTGCCTTAGCCTCCTGAGTCATTGGGATTACAGGTGTGAGCCACCACACTTGGCTGACATGTGGAGGAGGTGCAGGATCCTGGGTGGCCTCAGGCAGTGCATTGGGCTCTGAAAGCGCCGCATGAGGGGCCTCACAAGAGATGACGTCCAGGGAGCTCGGAACAGAGCCCTGTGGGTAGCTGTGTATTTCTTGATGTTCTAATAAAAATGCAATGGACCTGGAATCCAATATCAAAGTGGTGGCAGGCTCAGGGTCTATTGAGGGGACACACAGTGGAAGGAGCAAGGCAGCTCTCTGGGTTTGCCAGGGCACTGGTCCCTCTCATGAGGGCTCCCACCCCCAAACATCCTTCCATCAAGGATGGGGGGACATAAACATTCAGTCTGCAGCACTGATTGATCAGCTTGCTCCTAGTTCAGTCCGTGCCACCTCTGTGACATTTTGTTTGCAATCTCCCTAACTCTGATCACCTTGGGGAGAAGAACATGACACAGCCACGTGCTTTCCAGGGGGAAGACACCCCCAATCCTGCATGCCTGAGCCCCTCTGGTCCCTGCAGGGTAGAGGACTTCACCTGCTTGGTCCTCGTGTCTAGCTGGTAGGAGACAGACACAGCCCCGGCTGGCGTGGCTCTGTGCGGTTGACCGGGGAAGAGGCTGGCTCAGCGCAAGAGCCTGGGGCAGGCCAGAGTTTTCTGATATGACAGGCAGGAGGGAAGGCATGGGGTCCGCCATGTGGTGGAGAGGGACACCGAGAGGTGGCCCAGGGGTCCTGACCGCTTCATGAACGAGGCCCCCAGAGAGCGCAGTGGAGATTTAAGTACCAGACATACTGTTGGCTGCAGCGGGGTGTCTGCTGTTTCCGGCTTCTGCAGAGCACAGGTCTGTGCTGCAGGGAGCTTCCCGGGCCACTGGCTGTGTCGTGTGTGGCTGGTCTGCAGGAACTCATCCCTTGGTGCTTCCCTGCTGGCCCACCTTGCACAACCATTGCCGGTTGCTGTCACAGGCCACATAATGCCTAAGCAATGTTTCCACGAAGCCTATTCAGTCCAGGTCTGCTCCTACTCTTTTCTAGTTGTGGTAAAAGCACGCAGACCACGCCGTTCACTGTTGTAATCAATTGTAAGCGTTCAGTGCAGTGGTATTGATCGTACTCGTTCACACAATTGAGCAACCAGCACCGGTAACCAGAGCCCTCTCATCTTCATCAAATGGAGGTCTGGGCTGACCAAGAATCCACTGGACGGTGTGTGGACACCACAATGCACCAATGCACTCATGGGCCCTTGGGTGGCCTCCAGGGTTCAGGTTCCGTGACTAACGCTGCCAAGAGCAGGGGCATCCGGGTGTCTGCTCAAGTCCCTGCTTTACCTCTGTTGGGTATAAATCCAGAAGAGCTCAAACGGTCATGCCAGGTTTAACTTTTGGAGCAGCAAACTGCAAATTTCTCACTATTCCATTTTACATTCCCGGAGCGGCGGCCTTGTGCCCAGAGAGCAGACCCCCTGACACAGAGTTCTGATTTCTCTACACCTTCTCCAGTCCCTTCTTTTCTTTCTTCTTCTCTTCTCTTGCTCTCCCCTTCCCTTCCCTCCTTTCCTTTTTTTCCTCCCTTCCCTTCCTCTTGGCTCATCTCCTACTCACTGCCTCTACCTTCTCTCCTGCTGCTTCCTACCCATGCCTGGTGTCCTCTCTGGGAGGCACACTGTCCTGCATCTGCTCGGGGGCCCTGTGTCTTCGGGACTTCACCCAAGGCCAGTAAGGACTTCTCCTACGTGACCAGCAGCCCTCACCCAGGGTTGGAGCTTCCCAGGCTGCAGGACTCTGCTGCGGCTGTAGCTCCTGTAGTCCATTAAGCACTCAGTGTTTGCCACTGGAGTGACAGGAAACTGCTCATGCTGAATTCTGAACCAAGAGCTCTTATAGCTGGTGATTCTTGAAGATACCTAGTTGTAACCAGGTTCCGACCAAATTCTAATTCTGTTAATTTCCTATCACTTCTCCTGGGTTTTCTGGTATATGATTGCATCTCCTGCAGATAATGAAATTTTTACTTTTCCTCTTCCTCCTCCTTCCCCTTTCTATATTTTCCAGCACAGTTCTGCACATGGGGGTGACAGTGATATCTTGCTCCTGAAGCTTCCTCTCCCGTGAGTCTCTGCAATTCCACCACTGAAGGAGAGTTGCTGTTGGTTTTCAATCTGAAGGAGAGATTTTACCATGTTAAAGGAGCGCCCTTTGCTCCTATTTTGGTAAAATCAAGAATGAGGGACTAGTGGTCTGAAACTAACGCTCAGCATCTGTAGGTGTTTTCTCTCGGGCGCCTTGGTGTAGACAGCCATGTTAAACGGGTTTCCTAAGATTGCACCTACTTGTACGTTTGCCGTTTAAACCCACACATGCTCTGGAGGTGTGGGGTGTGTCACAGGGTGGCTCTAGGCTTGCTGGATGCTGGGGCTGGCTGTGGTGGCAGGAGCCACTGGGATGGCTTATCGTGTCTGAATCAAGCTAATGAAGACTGTGATTCAATTTGAAGCAGCGTAGTAAGAGCCAAGCTGGTTTATGTTTAGCAAGGCTGAGACACATAGGAAAGAAGGAAACTCCCTCGTTTCAGTCGGAGAGCTGGCTTTGAAGTGGCAGAGCTCTCGTTCCTGGTGCTGCCTTCCCCTCCCGATAGTCCACCCCCAGATGGCTAGTCTTCTTTTTTTTAATTTATTAGATGAATATGGAGTTACAGTTGAGGGGGAAACATTATCAAACATTCAAGAACAAATGTACATATACTTAGTTATCCAGGGCTAATGCCATGTCATGGATGTCCAGCTTGGGTTCCCCCTGTTGCTGTTTCCCCCAGAAGAACTCCTGAGTTAAATGGATATCTCGTGGAGGGCAGAGATCACCTTCTGAGATGATTCCCCACGTTCCCACCCTCCAGTCTCCTAGGAGTGCTTCCTACACCCTCCCTCTGCCACCCCGATGGCTGGACTTCTTGAGAAAACATCAAGGCTCAGGGAAAGCGAAGTTCCAACATGTGTGACTAGGAGTGTCACTACCTCTCTTAAAGCCACCTGTGAGGACAGAGCCCATTCTCCCCATTGCTTCATTTCTAGATGAGCTGCTAGCACCCCTGACACCTAGGAACATAGCAGACCTCCCCCTTATCCACACAGCACATTCTCCAGGACCTCCACTACTTACCTGCAAGCACAGAGGGTCCCAAACACTACCAGAATCAACTGTGAGTGTGGGTGCTACTGGGCTCTCATTCCAGATGGCCTGATTTCACTGCTCTTGGAGACTTGCTTTGCATGGTATCTTTTGTCCTTACTCAGTCTCTTTAGCTTGGCTTGAAATTCGGTAGCAGTGTATTCATCAGCAGACACGTTTTTTTCCGGTAATCTTATATTTTAAAGTCTAAACATACGACTGTATGAGAGGGTAGCTTATACAGTGTGGACACACTGGACAAAGGGTTGATTCACATGCAGTGTGGACAGAGCTGGAGGGCACAAGATTTTGTCACAGTGCTCAGAAGGGTGCATGATTCATTGCTCAGCATTCACAAGGGTCTGGGTTTAAACTCTAGCAGAAATGAAGCAAAGGCAAAAACCGAAAACCTTATGAATCGTCTATTTCTGAAAAATTTCCACAGAATATTTTTGGACTGCAGTTGACCATGGGTAACTAAACCTTGAAACTGAAATCATGGATGGTAGGTTTAAAAAACAGTGAAGATGTGGCTGGAGCGGTGGCTTGGCGGTTACGGCACTTGCCTGTCACGCACAAGTACACAGGTTCAAGCCCCAGCACCCACGTACACAGCTAATTGTTGGAGCAACGAAAGCCATGTGAAAAACTCAATAAAAATTGATTCTCTCTGTCTCTCTCTCTCTCACTGTTCTTCTCTCTTAAGAAAACAAAACAAAACAAACCCATTGAAGATGGTTATACGGTTAGTCTCCTTCTCCAACGAAATCTTTGCAGAGAAATGAAATCTTTGTTGTAATTCTCTGTGGGTTCTGATTTTGCTATAGCCTCCCTCCCTTCCTCCTGTCAGCTCCCCTCTCTTTCTGACTCTTCTCCCAGAAAGCTCGGATCGGGGCTGATCTACCGTATCAGGGACCAGTCTTCGCACAAGGACAGCCAAGTGACAGATTTTTCCCCCTTCACATCACGATGTTTTATGAAAACATTAGGGAACATGAATAATTTCCTTAAGTAAATTGGTTCTAGGGGTGTTGCTCGGTGTACAGTGCTTGTGTAGCCTATGCAGAGTCCTAGAATCCACCCCCAGCCTCACACACACACACACACACACACACACAAAAGGTTCTGAGGACTGTTTTCTTTCCTCTGGAAAAAATTCAATGATACTATGTCAAGGAAAAAGAGTTCATAAAACTCTTCCTACCCTTTCCTTTATTTTTATACTCAGGAGTCAGTGGAAAACCCAGACCTTTCCAAGATCGGAGACCCGTGGCAGCTTGGGTGTGTTCCCATCTGTGAATGGAAGGCATGTCTAACTAAAATAATGAAGACAGAGAGGGAGTTGACTTGGGCCGGAGGAAGGTCAGCTCAGGGGCCTTGCCTGTCATGCTGAAAGGTCTTCCTGTGCTCCAATGCACAGAACCCACGTGGTCCTAGCTCTTAGTCACCTGCCCCTGGAGATGCCAGGAAGGTCCTCTGCTCACAGCGTGGGCAAGTTCACTCTATCTGGAACCCAGGGTCCTTCTGAGTACTCGTTCCTGACCAGCGTCTATCACTTAGTGACTTCAGATGTGAAAAATTTAGGCAAAGCTTATTTTGAGTCAGCACAAAAATTGACAATTGTTTGACTGAGCTGAACTTGTCTCGTGTATGGTAAAGCTTAAAGCCGACATCCGCGGGCACCCGACCGTAACCGCTGAACGGAAATGCGCCTCCAACTTTCTTTTACACGCTGTTCTATTTCACTGCATTAATCCTCACAGATTTTTATGCCAACAATTTTGCAAAAATGAGATGTGACCATGATGTGAGGTTTTTAAAAAAAATTCTGCCAGTATTACTTAAAGATCACTTGCTGCCGCTGGGCATGGTGGCACACGCCTGTAATCTCAGCAACTCAGGAGGCTGAGGCAAATTGACACGCATCATTTCTTGGTGAAAGTTTAGTGAATATTTTTCTGGCCTGGGAAGAAAAGTGAACACGTTAGCTGTTTCTGATTTGTGCTTTCTAGTTGAGGTATTATACTTAGAAAATTAGTGTTGCAAAATACGGAGTTAAAAGGACTGTGGATTGGGCGGATTATTTAACCATTTCCTGTGTGGTCTCTCGGTGGCCACTGGGGAGCTGGTATTTTTTTGTTGCCTATGGTCGGTGGGGTCAGACGATAGGACAGGAAGGTGCTTAGCGAGTCTGCTCAACCTTGGCTTAATAGTCAGCACCCGCAAAGGGAACGCCCCTGTGGGGCAGCCGTTACACTGTGCTCAGGAACGGGATCTGTGTGCTGGGAGGGGTGGTGGCAGGTCACTGTTGACAGCCTCGGCCTTCCAGCGGGTTAAGATTGTGAACTGGTTTGAGTTCCAGGAACTTGCACGGTGTTTCAAAGTGTGGATTTCCGTCGCCGAGAGCACGCTCACTGTGGGCCCTCTCAGGACTGCTGCTTCTCCCTCAGCCTGAGCTCTGCATCGTTTGGTGGCTGTGTGGGAGGCCCGCTGAGCAAATCCCCACTGGGTGGGGTTTCCCTTAGTCCCCCTCCCTCTCTGTGCTGTGACAGCGCTTGCTGGTGTGACCTTGTCATGCTGCTCTGGAAATGCCATGCTGATTCTCCTTGTAGTGGCCCTGCCTCCCGCTCTTGTCTGTTTCTCCAGCTACACCTCTCGTTCTGGGTCACCCTTCTCTGTTACTGTGTGCTATAGTTTGTCCCCTCCAAAACTCATGATGAAATATGGTTGCTGTTGTAACAATACTGAGAGGTGGGGCCTTGAGGAGGTGCCTAGGCCCCAGGGGCTCTGCCTTCCTGTAATGGTTCGGTGCCATCCTGGGAGTGAGCTCCTGGGCAGAGGATGGGTTTGGCCCAGGTTCCTCCTTTCCCTCTCTCTCTGGTCTCTGCCCACAGCTCCCTGCCTGTGGTACTGGGGCTTGCACCAAGAGGTGTCCCAACACTGAGTTGGATCCCTATGCATTTTTCTTTGTTCAGTGTATTTTTTTTTTTTTTCGGGGCTGAGGACTGAACTCGGGGCCTTGGGCTCTGCCACTGAACTAAATCACCAAACCCACATATTTGTTTTTTGAGACAGGATCTCACTAAGTTGCTGAGGCTGGCTTTGCACTTGTGACTCTCCTGCCTCAGTTTCCCTAGTTGCTGGATTACAGGTGTGCAGCACTGCACTGGGCGCCCCCCTTGCCTTTCTCCTTCCCCTGTGGGATGACCTCTGCCAGATGCTGTCCCCATACTCCTGGACATCCCTGGCCACAGAACCGGGCCAAGGTGACTTCTGTCAGCTTGGGGGTCTCAGATGTTCTGCACATCTGAGGGGTCTCAGATGTGCTTAGGGGTCTCAGATGTTCTGCACAGCCACAGACGGGGGACTGTGGCTTTGTGTGACCTGCTCCATGCAAGCATCTACTGCGGTTTTGTGTGACGTGAAACAATAAACCAGAGAGCAAATGATGGCCAGAAAGTGTGGGCGACCCTTGGAGCGGCTCTCGTCAGTGCCTCGTCTTCCAAATGTAAGGCAAACAGCTAACGCAATTCCCCGCCAGGAGCTTGCGTTGATGGCAGGGAGGCCAGTCCTGAGTCCCCATCCATCTCTGCCCCGCCCCACCTTCTGTGGCTGTTTTCCAAGCCATGAAGTAAATTCGGAACATCCTGGGTTAAGGAGCTGACCGCTCTGCAGCCTGGGCGTGGGGCAGGGCGTGGGGCAGGGCCAGCGAGGTCAACGGCAGGAATAGATAAAGCTCTGAGTGAAGTCCGCCCGGGCCACAGGCTCTGCAACGATAGCCTATCGTTCTGTAAGCACAAAGAAGAGCAAAAGCAGCCGCACAAATGGAAGCATCGTGTCCATTGTGTCCAAGGGAGCGGCACCGCCCATTTCAGAACAGGGCTAAACTCGGTCACTGCATGCTCCTCCTGGGGAGTCCTCCCCTGCTCCTTTCGCCATCTGGGTGAACACCTGTGCGCAGAGGCTCCTCTCCACGCTACAGGGTCAGCAAGTGCAGGGACTTGGGGGATTAGCCCACGCGCCAGCTGGTGGCTCAGCCTCAGATGGGCAGAGGTGCTTGATGGGCAGCCGGGCGGTGGGAAGGCAGGAGGCGGCGAGCTGGCTGATGGCCTCAGTTGTTATTAGGATGCCTGGGGCCATCTGGGAGCAGTTTCTGTATGTGAAGTTTGCACGGGCACACACAGTAGAGCAAGTCTTTGCCTAGAAGTGGATGGCAACAGATTAGCTTTCTTTAATTTCTTAATCTCTGCAGCCAACATTACCTCTGAGTTCATTGTTCTGTCTTGGAAGGGGGGAAAGATGACCGTCCCTTCTGCAGATGGAGCATTTCCCGGTTTCTCTGCAGATGCTTCAACCAGCTGTTGAATTATATGTTCGGTTGCTCAGAAAGAGGCCCCAAGGGCTGGAGCCGTGGCTAAGTGGTTAAAGCGCTTGCCTAGCATGCACGAGGACCCGACTTCAAGCCCCAGTACCACGTGCCTGGCTGGTGTTGGAGAAACAGAGGCCAGATGAAAAAAATAAATAAAATTGATTCTCTCTTTCTCTCTCTTACTCTCTCCCTCTCTTAAGAAAAATAAAAAGAGGCCCTGATGGCAGGCTGCTGGGATTGGGGATGGGGCAGAGAGACAGGAGGAAGAGAAGGAGCACAGTAGGTCAGGGAGCAGCTGTCTGCCACCCCAGGTTGCCACCTGAAGTGGGGGGTAGAGTTGGGACCGTGGCCCTGGGCCAGTCCTGTAGGTAGTGGGAGCTGCCTCAGTTTATCCCGAGGTTCCGAGCCTGAGACAGTGGGGGGGGAGCTGGCCAGGTCATGTAAAGCCAGCTGCTGCTTTTTGCTTTACTACAAATCAGATTTGTAGATAAATTGTATCAATGTCTGTGGAACTCGGGCTGCCGAGCCCAGCCGGGTGCTCGGGGGAGACTCTCCACTCCACAGTGGAACCCCCACAGCATATCCTTGGGGAGCCCCATCGTGCACGGTGGATGCTTGGGAAGATTTGCTCACTGGGTGGCAGCTCACTCCTGTTTTCCCTCATATATACAAAAGAAATATATAAATGCAGGTATGATCGTGCATTTCAATAAGGAACCTCAAAGATGGAGCGCTTGCGTTTGGATATGGACATAGTAATTGCGTAAAATGTTTGATCTGGTTAGTTAGTACCAATAACATGTTCTACGGTACTTTAGATTTGAAGTCGTTCATTCTGAAGTTCTTTGGGGCTTATTTTACATAGTCTTTCTAAAATTCAGAATTACAGCAAAGGAATCAAAGCACAATAAGACAAAAAGCCAGGCTGGGCAGTGCTCGGGCCCTGGAGCCTGTCTAAGTGGCCTTCACATGATCAGAGGACTGACACTCGTCATGCCGTCCAAAGCCACAGACATCCACCATCCTGCAGGCCATTCAGACAGCAGAGGTTAAACTTTGCCTCATAAGCAGATGTTCTTTAAACTGATGACCGACAAGAGGTTTCCTATGGAAATGGAGAGAATCAGGGGCTATGAATCCTCTGACAGGGGCCTCATATCCAGAATCTACAAAATCCTCCAAACCTCAACACAACAAAAACACAAACAACCCAATTAATAAATGGGCCAAAGAACTAAATAGAAACTCAACAGAGGATATAGATCAAGCCAATGAATACATGAGAAAGTGCTCTAAATCACTACTAATCAGAGAAATGCAAATGAAAACTACGTTAAGATATCGCCTCACACCAGTCAGATTGGCAAAAATGAAGAAAATAAACAATAATAGATGCTGGAGGGGCTGTGGGAAAAGAGGAACACTGTCACACTGCTGGTGGGACTGCAAACTGGTTCAGCCACTCTGGAAAGCAGTGTGGAGAATCCTCAAAAAATTAGGGATGGAACCACCTTATGACCCAGCTATCCCACTCCTGGGTATTTTCCCAAAAGACTTACAATCAGCGTATTATAGTGGCTTCATCAATGTTTATAACAGCTCAATTTACTACAGCTAGACTATGGAACCAACCCAGATGCCCCTCACTGGACAAGTACATTCAACAACTTTGGTGCATATATACAATGGAATACTACTCGACCATTAGAGAAGATGATATTATGGCTTTTGAAATCAAATGGGTGGAGATGGAAAGAATTATGCTATGTGAAGTATCCCAATCTCAGAGACTCAAGGGCCGAATGGTTTCTCCCATCTGTGGAAGCTAGAATACATGAGAAGCAGTATGTTAGATGCCTAAGCTAACAGTAACTTCAAATTGTATGATTCTTTACGCAAACAGGGAGATGACTGCCTAGGATACCTGGAGGCATAGGGTGGGGGACAAGGGGGGGGAGGGATTAGGAAGGGTATCTAGGAGACTGGAGGGTGGGAATATGGGGGAATCATCTCAGAAGGAGATCTCTGCCCTCCACAAGATACCCATTTAACTCAGAACTTCTTCTGGGGGAAACAGCAACATGGGGAACCCAAGTTTGGCATCCATGACACGGCATTAGCCCTGGATAACTAAGTATATATACATTTGTTCTTGAATGTTTGATAATGTTTCCCTCTCAATTGTAACTCCATATTCATCTAATAAATAAAAAAAACTAATGGAGTTGAAAAATATACCAGAGTGCTTATAATAAGGCTTTGCACTACCCTGACTGCACGGTCAGTCCTGAACGCTGACACCATGTGTGTTTAAGCTACTCACCTGTACCCGGGGTCATAACACTGATCTTGTGAGACTTTAAAGATTAAATGGGACAACACATAAAAAGAGCCTGGCTCCTAGCATGTGCTTGGCAAATGTCATTTCCCTTCCCTATGTAATTTTTATAGTCCTGCCCTGTGGGCTGGGCTGTCTCCCAACAATGCAAGAGATTTCCCAGAACATGTCATGGCTTCTGTCCGGGTAGCTGAGCCTGTCGACCAGAACTCTAGGGGACAGGGAATACCCCCGGACTGGTCATGGAGACCAGGAGGCTGAGCAGCCACAGAATGCAGGGATGGCCACATCTGCTCTTTCCTTCTGTGTTCAGAAGTCCCCAGGGTCCCTGCAGCCCACCCACTGATGAGAGGAGACACCAGTTCCAGGTCACTGTCATCCGCCTGGGGTAGAGCTGCTGCGTCAGTGGTCCCCTGGGCACTGCATTGGGCATTGCGTTGGAGCTTGGGGTCGGTTCTTCTGAGCTCAATGTCACTCCAGACATCTCCAGGCCCCCTCGAGTAGAGTCCTTGCATTGCAGTGAAACACAAGGGCTTTGCAGGCACTTTGGCAGGTTCAAGTTCTGGCTCTGCATCTTACTGGCTGTGTGACATTAGGCAATTCACTTAACCTTTCTGTGCTTCAGTTACCTCATCTGTAACAGCTGCTGTGAAGTTAAAGCTATTTAAGTAGGGAAATACATAAAGCACCCAGAACTTTTTTTGGCATAGGCAAGTGTCTCATGTAAATAGCAGCTCTCATTGCTGATGGGCACGGCTGGTCCCAAGCCAGTCCTTTCCTCCAGCATGACCAGCACGAACTGAGGCCGTGAGGCAGGGGTCCTGGGGAAACCTGCTCGCTCGGCACCCTGGCCCGCCTTTCTCCAGCCCTCCCCCTCTCTTGGAGACTTTGGGGACCTGGCTGGCAGTTGAAGTCACCGTCTTTCTCCAGCACAGGATCGCCCTTCCGGAGGGATGAACTTCAAGCTCACATGTGTGCTCCATGCTCACTTCTGAAGATGCTGCGTCAATGGCTGTCTCGGCTCCAGGTCAGCTAAAGGAAGAAAGGGGCCCCGAGCTGTGCTTTCAAGGGCGCGAGCACATGTGCAGAGCATGCTTCCCCAACTCTTATCTATGGGTCTTCGCAGGACCCCTTCCTAGGGTGGGGGAGACACGCCCAGAGCCTTTGAAGTGGGCGAGACATGTTTTTTGTTTTTTAAAGACAGAAGGACAGCGAGAGAGAGAGAGAGACAGAGAGAATCAGTTTTTATTGAGTTTTTCACATGGCTTTCATTGCTCCAACACTTAGTTGTGTATGTGGGTGCCGAGGCTTGAACCCGTGTCCTCGTGCATGCCACGCAAGCTCTGTAACCCCGAGCTACAGCTACAGCCCCCCGAGACACGTTTTCTGCACGTGTGAGCGGCTGTTACCTGTCTGCAGTGCTGGTTCTGATAAACTGGTTCCCCATGACTTCCAGCCATCCATAGGGGGGCCTGCCCCAGGACCTCGCATGGACAGTTTGGTGGACGTGGCTGTTCATCCCTACTGTGCGGTCTTCAAATGCTACTTGCAAGCCACACTCTTCAACCCCCGTCCCAACTCCATGTGGCTGTTACTCTGATTCCACGCCTCTTCTTGCTTGCTGCCTCCCTAGCTCGGCTCAGAAGCTGCACACCACCCAGCCGAAGCAGACTCAGGTCCCGGCGGCACGCAAAAGCCCCGGGGGCTGCTTCCTGTCTGTCAAGATGCCAGGGACTGTGCTCCGCTCAGCAGGGTGAGTGGGTTCTGCTGCTGACATAGCCAGCATCATTCCAGCCCCTGCTTTGCTTCTAGAACAAGATCTGGGCCTCCCTTATTACGTGTTGATGACACAAAATAATGCACCCAGTCACTACAGCAGAAAACAATACACCCACAAAATGATAATGCACCCAGTAAGTACACCCATAAAATAATACACCCAGTCACGACACCCATAAAATAATAATACACCCAGTCACTACACCCATAAAATAATACACCCAGCCAGTACACCAGAAAATAATACACCCATAAAATAATACACCCAGTCAGTACACCCATAAAACAATGCACCCAGTCACTACACCCATAAAATAATAATACACCCAGTCACTACACCCATAAAATAATACACCCAGCCAGTACACTCATAAAATAATAATACACCCAGCCAGTACACCAGAAAATAATACACCCATAAAATAATACACCCAGTCACTACACCCATAAAACAATGCACTCAGACACTACACCCATAAAATAATAATACACCCAGTCACCACACCCATAAAATAATAATACACCCAGTCACTACACCCATAAAATAATAATACACCCAGCCACCACACCCATAAAATAATAATACACCCAGCCAGTACACCAGAAAATAATACACCCATAAAATAATACACCCAGTCACTACACCCATAAAACAATGCACCCAGACACTACACCCATAAAATAATAATGCACCCAGTCAATACACCCATAAAATAATAATGCACCCAGTCAATACACCCATAAAATATTATATCCAGTAATTATACCTGTAAAATTATAATATTCACACCCAATGAATACACCCATGAAATAGTGCACCCAGTGAACACACCCTGGTGTAGCCAACACTCAGTGGGTCATCGTCATGACTGTCTTTAGGGGGTGTTGTTTACACAGGGACCTGGGGGTGAAGCCCAGGAGACTGCCTTGCTCTCCCCCCTGTTGCAGTCTCCCTCTCAGTACTGTGTGCTCCGGGACCGGTCAATGTTCCTAACACTCCTATCTTTCCACAATCCTCCTGTGGTTCCTTGCTCCCTGTGGCGACCATGCATCTTCTCTGCTTCCTCCCAGAGTCAAGAGCCATTGGCATTCCCTTCCCTTCGCTCCCCTTGAGCCTGCCACCTGCAGGCTTTGTCCCGGATGCTGACCTGATGTCCCCGACCTGCAGCCCCACCCATCTGAGTCTGCTCTGGGTCGTTTGATTCTGCGGGTCTGCAGGGAGGAGGGTGCCTGGGCACTTGAACCGTGGCCGTGAACCCCAGCCAGGGAACTCCCGGTTTCATGTTACTTAAAATTTGAAAGCAAATCACATGATTCGGTTATTGGGAAACCTTGGCGGTGTGGTTGTGATCACTTGGTGTGTGACTGTAGTTTCTTAACTAAGCTTTATGAAGTCTAAATGAGAGGAGCTACAGGTGTAACGTACGCAGAGGGTTCTCCCAGATTTGGCTTGGAAAAGAAATGTGAAAAATCTAGTTTTCAGATTAAGGACCTTGAAATGCTAGAATTTGGGTCAATCAAATTGGATCTAATATATCACTGAAATGGATCTTGCTTTGGTTTTATCTTCAGCTTGGCACTGGAACACCCAGGCCTGGCTGTTAATCTCAGTTGTTGGGTGCTAGGGTGGCCTTTTGCTCCGGGAGCTCTGTTCCTTTCACTCCTGAGCCGTGGCACCCTGGCTGCTGCCTGAGCGGCTCCTGAGTCTCTGCACTGACATCTTCTGGGTCCCTTTCCCTGAGGGTCCTTCCTGCTGGAAACCCGACTGGGGCAGGGTGGAGTCCTCCTGGATCTACTTGGTTACAGATTCTCACAGTGTCTCTGGGCCCTCTTCTCGCCTGCTCCACACTTGGGCCCAGCTGCAACCTCTGGCTCCACGGTTCCCCTGTCCCTGCAGCCTCCTGTTCCCTTGTCCTTCCCATCCCTGGGGCCTCCTATCCACTCGCTTCCCCGTTGCCCACATCTGCAGGTCAGGCCAGAGTGAGGTATACACACCGCAGCCTGACCCCACACCTCTGCTTTACACCCTAGTTTCTGTAGTTAGAAGACTGTTAAATGTTTTCTTAGTTGTTAGGAACCCTGCTTAAAACCTGAAGAGCACGGAAGGACAGAGAAGAACAGGCACAGCCCAGGTTTTATCCACATCCTCAGACAGCGCAAGTCTGCCTTCCGTCCATGGATGCCAGACGCTCTCGCCCTGGCTCCAAACTACCCCCAGGCCAGCAGGCGTCCCCAGTGTACCACTGCTGGCTGCCCCACCCAGCTTCCTCCGTGGAGAGCCACCCTCCTCCGTGGCATCTGCACTGAGGCTCCAGCCATGGCAAGATGGCTCAATCTTTCTTCCACATCCCTGAACCACATGGAGATGTCTGCCACATTTCCTGTGGAACCGGGTGTCCCTAGAACTTAACATCCTGGTCACATTGAAATTAATGCCCAACTTGTGGCCAGATTGCAAGGGGTCTGGAATGGAAACTCAGCTGGCCCTGCGGTCCTGATTAAGTGTCCAGGAGGTTGTCTCCAAGGGGCGAAGCCCCGGTTTGTCCACGTCCTAACACCACTGTGAGATGCTTCAGCTCGGCCTGGCTGATACAGGGCCATCAAAGACAGGAGCAGTCCGGATGGGTGCAGGCAGGCAGGGTGCTTCCCTGCAGATAATTTAAAAACAATGGCAAGACCTAAGGGTCAGCCTGCTTTCTCTATCAGCCTGCACTGGCAGCTCTGGACAATGACCCAAACAGCACACTCCTCCTCACCAGGGCCGGCCCTCCCCAGCCAGAGCCCTTAACCGGCCAGCTAATCTCACTGCCTAGTAAGTTCTGGTCACCCTCCAGTATCGTTGTTTCAGCCACGCTGTTTTAAGGGAAAAGGTTAAATTGTTCCTTCGTTTTCCCAGGGCCTGATACGGAGTCTACAATAAAGGAAATATTAAAACTTTATTGAGGGGTTGGGGATTTAGCTCAGCGGCAGAGCACCTGCCTAGCATGCGCAAGGCCCCGAGTTCGGTCCTCAGCCCTGAAAAAAAATAATTTATTGTACGAATGAATCAAATTTACCAGAATATCAACTGGAGGGAAATCCTTTCCCAAATTGACATGTGGTAAGAAGACAAACCCATAGCTGGGATGTATTTGATAACCATCTTGTGAAGCAGCATCCTGGTGGTCCAGCCAGTGATCTGCATTACGCCTAACTTCTGTTTTGATATCGGGCATGAATTATGGCACAAAGGTGCGAATCTGAAATCCTTCAAGGTGGGATCAATATCACAGGTCATCCATCCGTCATTCATTGCTGTTTATTTTCACATGTGTACAGCTGGTGTTAGCAGAAAGGAAAACAGATGTGTATACCTTGCTGAGATTTTGCACATTTGCGGAAGAATTGTTCTGGTTAGTCCCGAGCTTCTGTGAAAGCCTGGGTGAGCAGACTGGGGACCACGCAGGCCTTCGCTGGGCTAGTGGGCATGCGCTGCTCTTCTGGTGCATTCCCGAGTCCCTTGACACCCGTAGCAGAGACACGACATCTTCACCATCTGCACAGCTTTTGTTCACGTGTGTGCTGACGAGGACAGTGCCCGGCTTCATACACCAGGGTAGCTCAAGAGCATGTGCAATTCTTGCTTTCTTTTTAGAAGAAACACCTGGTGTCTGCTGCCTTTGATCTGAGAACAGGCCACCGGGCAGTTCCACAGGCACCCTGAAATCCAGTGCTCATGGTGCGCTTGATTTAGTAACACAGAGCCGCACTTCTGAGTATTGCAAGGCCTTTCTTTTGGGAGTCTGACCACAGGTTGCTTGGTCAGGGTCAAGGCAGGAATCCATTTGCAATAAGTGAGTTTTGGGGCAAGATTTGCTGGCTGGGCAAGAAATAAGGGCATCTCTATGTATTATTCTACACGTGACTCTAACAAATGTCAAGGAAGTCTTTCAGGGTGAGACTTTGGTAGTTGGAGCTAGGACTCGCCCCAGCCCTGGGTTTTGCTGATTTCACTCAGCATGATTTCTTCCATAGCCATCCATTTACATTCAAAGGCTGCAATATCATTGTTTCTAATTGCTGAGTAGAACTCCATGGTATATATGCACCACAGTTTTTGGATCCATTCATCCAGTGAGGGACATCTGGGTTGTCTCCATAATTTAGCTATTGTAAATTGAGCTGCTATGAACTTAGATATTGCTGAGTCGCTGTAATGTGCTGATTCTAAATCCCCTGGAAAAATACCCAGGAGAGGAATAGCAGGATCGTATGGTGGGCTCATCCCTAATTTTTTGAGGATTCTCCACACTGCTTTCCAGAGGGGCTGTACCAGTCTGCAGTTCCACCAACAGTGTGTTAGTGTGCCTATCTCTCTGCAGCCCCTCCAGCATCTATTATTGTTTATTTTCTTCATTTTTGCCAATCTGACTGGTGTGAGGTGATATCTTGATGTAGTTTTCATTTGCATTTCTCTGATTACTACTTCAGATCTTTTGAGAAGGACGAGGAAGAAGATGCTCTGCTCCCCTTTCTCCTGGAGCTGGACAGGAGGTCAGAGTGCAGGCTGCGAGGGGAGCAGCGAGAGACACCTGGGATGGACATTGGATCTGAGGCAGTGGCTGGAAGACTGTGGAGTCTGTCTCCTTTGGCTGCCTTTCCTTCTGCCAGGCCCTTCCCAGTAGCTCCTGATGGGGCTCAGTGGTGGCCGAGGGACAGTGTAATGAATGGGGATGAACCCTACTTTAAGCCCAGCCCCGTTTGCCCCAAAGATACTTTGAACTTGGCAGCTTGCTGTGTGTCTGTACTTACTGTGCAGTGAAGGTTCAAAATATTGGGGAAATAGCCACCCGTACGTCACTTGACAGGCCGATCGGGCGGCATGGTCTTTGCTTTGACGCGGTGTAACCCACGAAGTGTAACACAAATGTGGTTTTCCTTGCTGTGTCCATTAAAATGGTTAATCTTTGGATCTGCACTGACATGATTCTAACGACATTGTGGAGGGAGAGAAGTGGACGAGCTGAGCATCAAATTGCTCTCAAAACACTCGTGGAAACAGCGACGGGGCTAGTGTTTGCCCATCTTGTCATTGTGACTGGTATCCCAGGCATGCCCCTGCCGCCTTCCCTGCGGGCCTAGAGTCTGCAGAAATCTGCACGCAGGGATCACACAAAACAGACCTTGGTGTCGGCAGGAGAGAGCGCACCTGCTCAGAGGCAGAGAGACTGCTTCCTCGCCGCCTGTCCCCAGGCTGTGGTAAGAAGAGTGGGATTTGCTGTTCTAGAATCTCTTAAAAGATTTACAAAACAAACTCAACTGGGATCCGCAAGGAAGTTTCTCCCAGGATGGATTTCTCAAAGACTCATCCTCATTGCATTAACATTTCGAGAGAGAGGAATTCATGAACATCTTTTGCACAGGGTTGAGTGTGTCTCATTTCCGAGGTGTCTGGGAGCGGCTTGACTTTTAGCGGGGAGAGCTGTGGTTTGAAGTCCATAGGTCAGCACCTGGGACTATGGATATTTTTGGTGACTGTATTTGCAGACAGGTCCAGTAAAAATCATGTGTATTTTTTCTTTTTTAAAAAGAGAGAGAGGGACAGTGAGAGAGAGAGAGAGAGGAGAGAGAATCAATTTTATTTAGTTTTTCATGTGGCTTTTGTTGCTCCAACACTTCATTGTGTACGTGGTGCTGGGGTTCAAACCGCATCCTCACGCATGTCAGGCAAGTGTGGTAACCGCTGAGCCAATGCTGCAGCCCCCACACTTATTCTTAGAGCTCCTCTGTCTGGGGCACAGTGATGTCACAGAATGATCTAGTTTGCAAAGTGCTGAGAACAGAGCAGAGGAAGCCAGGGTGAGTGACAGCTCTCTTGGCTCTGGCAGAGTGGGGATGAGGTTCAGGCCCTGGAGCGATGCTCCGTGGAGAGCCATGTCACGAGGCGTGGGGGCCACCAGCTGGGCTCTCTCTTGGGGTGTAAGAGGGCACCCTTGAGCCCAGATGGGCCACAGCTGATCCTTCCCCCTGGGGTGGGGCCTGGTGGAGGGTCAGGCAGGTGCACTGTGGCCCAGACGAAGCTGCATTTCCCTGTGCTGTAGAGCTGCCCTACAGAGGTCCTGCAGGGACGCTGGAATCCAGGCAGGCTCTGAGGCAGTACCCCAAAGACGCCGCACTTTGCTTCTAACACAGTCTTGGTAAGATCCGTCTTCTGATGTGCTCACGCTGGTGTGTGGGAGCAGCATTTCACCTCCCTGCCATCGCTGCGGCGTCTGCTACAGATGGTCCCAAGGTTCCCGGGCTAACCCCAGGCATCCAACAGGCCATTCATTTCATTGAGTCAGAAATAACTTCACGAGCTCCGCTTAAAGGGCCTGTGTGTTTTAATCAACTTTTTTTTTTTTTTGGTTGCTATCACTAAAAGACCCAACAAGAACAGTTTTAGGAGCAAAAGCTTATTTGGGGACTTACGGTTTCAGAGGTCTCTGTCTGCAGATGCTGGCTCTGTTCCTCAGAGCTCAGGTGAGGCTGAACAGCATGGTGGCAGGCGTGGCCCCAGGGAGCAAGAGAGACTCCAAGCCAGATACAGAATTCTCCAGGCTGCCAGTGCATGGGGGACTAACTCACTGACGGAGTTAAGGCTCTCCTAACCCAATCATCTCACCTCAGCCTTCCCGGGCGGTCTCACACGAGCTTTTGGGGGGTACCTCACATTCAAACTACAGCACTGTGATAGTGCTCTCCATCACTAGAACAAATTCCTAGAATAAATCAACACGGGCCTGAGAGGGGAAGAGGAAGCTCAGGTCCTCTCCTCGCACTGTCAACCCTGCTGCTGCCCACCAGCCCTCTGCTCTCCATCGAGAGTTGGCCTCCTGTGGGGTCCTAGAGCGGGTGTGGAGGGGAAGAGGTGAATAAGGAGAAAAAGGGACACAGAGAGGACATGCGGATGAGTGCTGCTGAGGGTGGAGAGGATTCCTGAGCGGGATCCCCTCCCTCCCTGCTTCCCTTCTCTGTTCTCTCTGTGGATCCGTTTCCAGCTCCTTCCAGTAAATCCCAAGGGGCTGGGCTGCTGCCTCGTAAGAAGAGCATGCTCTTGAAGAACCCTGCGACTGTGCTCCAGGGGGCTGTGCTGGGTGGTACCCGTCCTTGCAGGAGGGTTACTGCCCTCACCAGCACCATGAGCTGGCCTTTCTAATAGTGTGCTGTGGGCTAGCATGTCCCTGATGCATGTGACAGAGAGCAGCTCTTCCTATGCTCCTTGGCCTTCTGTACATTTTGTTCAGCGAGAGCACTTTCTTCCTTAATGTTTACCTCCGAAAAGCAAATTTGTGGAGCGTGAAATCCTTCTCCTTTCCTCCAAACCCAGGGACGAGCACAGGAGACAGGCCAGAAGCCCAGAGCCTGAAATCCTGCAGCCCAGCGCATCCTTCTCTGTCCCAGAATGCGGTTGCCCGCTCCAGGAAGCCTGGTAGATGGTGCCTGGTGCCTGCTAAGGCTGCCCCCTCCATTCTGCAAACCACAGGCTCTCCCAGGGGCCCTAGGGTAATGGGAGCAAGGTCCCTGCCTGCCTCCCTGCACGGGAGCTGGAATTCTGCCTCATACTGGCTTCTTCCTGAGGCTACTTCTTAAAGGAGGACTCTACCCTGGGACTAGTGGCTGTAAGGGACAGGTGACAAGAATGTAGAGTGGCTCTTGAGGAGTAGCATGTTCACATAAGGCTCAGCTCACCGTCATGAGCCCTCATGTGCCTGACTTGGCCACAAGTGCCTCTCGGACTTCATATCAGTGGCTTTTCATCACAATCCCACAGGGCAGGGGCTGGTTGGTGTTTCTGGCCAGGCTGGCTGGTCCGGTGTGTTAGTCAGCTTTCCAATACTGTAACAAATACCTGAGACAAACCAATTTAACAAAAGGAAAGGTTTATTTTGGCTCACAATTCTGGAGGTCTTAGTCCAAGATGGATTTGCCCCACTTCATTTGGGTTCATGGTGAGGGAGCCCATTGCAGCTGGGAGTGTGTGGCCCAGGCAGCTGCCCACCCTGCAGCACTAGGAAGCAAAGAGAGGAAGAGCAAGGGCTGAGGTTCCGCGTGCGCTGTGACCCAGCTTCCTCCCCTGGGGCACCACCTCCTACAGGTTCCACCACCTCTCTGTAGCACCATGCACTGGGGACAATGCCTTCAACACTGAGTGCAGGTGGAGATGAATCGGGCACTTGGAGTGGCCACTGAGTTGGACAAGGCAGGTGCTGGTTTAGAAGGCAGGACTTCGAGACCGCCAAGGCACACAGCTCTCGAAATGTACAATATGAAACTGCAAGGTGGTTCCCCAGCAAGAACAGGTTGCATGTCTGGTGGGCTCTGCCCCCGTCTTAAGGCAGCTGGTGATCAAGGGATGCTTTCAGTCCGTGGCTCACTTCGAATGGGGTTTGCTGTCAGGCTCCTGGGAGAGCAAAGCATTGTGGGAAAGTGAGCACATGGACCTCCACAGCTCTAGCAAACCCAGAAGCCTCGAGCCCTGGACCTCTCCTCCCAGGCAAGGAGAGAAGAAGGTGGAGCTTCCCTTAGTCTACCTCTGTGATGTGACCTGTCACCACGGCTGGCAGGGCCTGCAGGAAAAGAAGCAGCTGGGGCAGGTCAAGTTGTGCTTTCTGGATGACGTGAACCAGACCAGGAGTCTGTCCATCAACATCAGCCACTCTGAGCCTCTGCACGTGGAACTGGTTAGCTGGACCGAGGATTCTCCGAGGGCCGGGGTTCAGAAGCCAAGTTCCCATGGATCCTCGTTGCTGGACTTTGTTAGCCTCTGCCTCTGATAAAGTCAAGATATTGGCTGCCTAGTTGCTGCTGATTTCATGCAAAGTCAAATTTCTTGCTTACACCTTTGTGTTATAGGAAACCAGGGAGATCACTCTGGTTGATGTCCAGAGCCACCTGCTATCCTGCCCAGCTATCCTTAGGTTTAGAGTCACACCAATAGTCATTTATTATATGGGAACTTGTGCCACAGCTGGTGTTCCAAATCTTCCCTGCTAGGGACCCTGATGTCAGAGACTGTGCAGGCAGGTGCTGAAGGGACGTCCAGAGTAATCCAGGAGGGACCCTGTGGCACTCACTGTGGACCTGGCGGGCAGGAGATGATGGTGAGGCCCAGGGCACTTAGACCTACCCCTGTTCCCTGCGTCTCTGCCTTCCCTGCTTATCTGCTTATTTGCGTCTCTCTCCTTCATCTCTGCTCTCTCTTCAACTTTCCCGGAGTGTGATTTCTCTGGGTGTTTTCCTCCTCCCAGGTGACAGGCCACCCTGTCAGACCCATGGGCCCATCAGACTCAGTTCCCGTTCCAGGCTGCAAGTGTTAGACCTGTCACTTGTTTGTTTGTGACTCAGGACAAACGGGTTGTGCCAGGGCTGGGAGACACGGCTTTCAGGAGGTGTCTGAACATTCCCTGTTTTCCTAAAGCTGGGGGAGTGTTTCCTGTGTCTGTCCTGTGGGTGTTGCTCACTGCTGTCTGCAGAGCTGGTCACCCTCTGAGGCTCAGCCACCCTCAGCCCTGGCTTCTCCAAGGGGGATCACTGGGAAGCTTTGAATGGCGGGTCCCACCTCTGAAGTGACTGCTTTAATTGGTTCAGGTGGTGGCCTGGTGCTTCTGAAATACGGCTGTGAAGTAGACCAGAGCTCCATGTATGAAACCCAGGGAAGGCTGGGCAGAGGAGGCCGGGCCTGGGGCAGATGTGAAGGATCAGTTCCCTGCTGGCTGGTGGCTTCTCCAGTGGCTTCACTGGGTCTTGATCCCCTGGTGGATGGAAATCCTGCTCCCTCACCTGTTGACGCACAAAGCAAACCCAAGTTGAGATCCTACCAAGCATCAGGCATCTGGGAGGCCCAGGGAGGACAGGGCTAGGCTTGCAGGCCAGCGGGGGAGTGGATTGTAAGCAGGTCATTGGGACACCCTGCTCTGAATAGAGATGGCGTTTCAGCACCCTGGACGGGAGGCTAGCTCAGCTCTGTGTTGGGAGTTACAGAGGATTGGCAGAAGTCACTCGAGTTGTTATTTTGAGCAAGACTTTTGCTCTTGGCTACCCGACGCCCAGGAGAGACAAGGTGTTGGTGCCCCACACTCTGTCCTTGGTTGTGTGTGAACAGTGACCCCTCTGCCATGAAGGTGTCTTCCGTTGCATGGTGAGGTACTGGATATTGCTGGAGGGTCAAAAGCTGATCACCTGCTGCTGGCCTGTGCTGGCTTCCCAGGACTGCTGTCCTGCTGCTGCAAGTCTGTCTGTACCCAGCTGTAGGTTGCAGTGTGGACCTACTGAGTCAGATCCCAGATGCAGTTCTTATGCCTGGTGAGGTCGGAGAAGCCACAGACGGTTGATGTGGCAGGTGGCCCATGAGTCCCCATTTCCCACCCTCTCTGAATGGGCTCCCCTGCCGTGTGCCTCTGAAGCTGCTCCCCTGCTAGGGTGGAAGTGCAGCACCTGCCCAGGTGATGTGGGCTGGCCCTCTGGGTGGTATGAGGGGTCAGCCTGCGAGTTTTGGGCTGAGACCTTCAGAGGCAACCTGATTGTCTCTCTGAAGAACCAAATAAAATCCTGCCAGGCACTGCTGTCTCCTCAGCCTGGACCCAGGATGAGCACATGTGGGGAGGAGTCTCACTGCTCACCTGCACTTCTCTAGGTGACCTGCTCAGCCTTGAGTGCAAGAAGAAATGTACAGTGTTGTTTGGCGCTGGGGTGGCTTGTTACGCGGCGACAGCGGACTGATACAGTCAACTGGGGCAGCTTTGGTAGACCCAGGCAGGCGAGGCTCAGTACTCCTGAGCTAAGGATAGGACTCCAGGAGGTCTGGGCAGCAGCCTGGGGTGTGACCCTTCACCCCCTGACTCCAGAGTCCTGTGTAGCTGTTGTGACGCTCTGCGCCTCGTTCCCTTGGCATCGCCTGTTCAGATCCCAAGGGGCTCTCACACCTGGATCATGGCAACAGCTGCCTAATAGGTGTCCCTAGCCTCCACCCCTTCCTCAGACAGATCCTGGTAAACCTGTGAGATCACGCCACTCCTCTGCAGGACACATTTAACGACCTCTGTTCTACCTGGCGTCCCGCCCTGGTCCATGAGACCCCCCCGCTCAGCAGCTCCCTCTGCTCTTGCTTCTTCTCATCCTCTTCTTTCACTCTGTGGTGTTAGCTGGGTTTCTGTTGCTGAGATAAACAATTTCAAAAGGTGCCCATGGCTTCAGAGGTTTCAGGGCCTGCTGGGCTGACCCCAGAGTTTTGGGTCTGCAAGAAGGGACCTCATGGCCATGCACAAGGGGGATCAAGCTGCTCTCAAGAGGAGAGAGGAAGGAGTTGGGGTACCAAGCCCCTGTCCTGGGTACGCCCTCAATGACCTCACTTCCTTCCACAAGTTCCTGCCTCCTAAATGCTCCACTCCCCCCAGGAGCCCCACTTGAGGGAACCACACCCTCAGGGGACACTGAGATCCAAACCAGGGAAGTGGTCCTCTGGCTTCCTGCAGATGCCCCACTAAAGCAGCTTGTGTTTCCTCCAGGTCTTCAGAGTCATTGTGCCCCGTGCCTGTGCCATGCTGCCCACCCTGCCCTCTCCCTGCCTGCCCTGCCTTATCCCTGCCC
>PVKS010025146.1:0-30218 GCA_004027875.1 Aplodontia rufa | reverse complement strand
CTATGAAGAGTTTATTCATTGTGGCATTGGAAGAAAATTAATTTATTTCTACTTAAATTACCTACATTTTAAATTTTGGGGGACATACACATCTTTAACCATTTGTATAAGGATAAAGAACATGACAACGTGAGGTGAGCTCATAGTGCTGCATAGAGGATCTGCGGTAGTGAGTGATTATGATAGGGAAGGGAAATTGAAAATAGTGATCAAGATTGCTAACAGATTCCAACTTTATGGTATGCTTATGTAGAAGATAAACAGCAATTTAACTGGATAATTTTGATTTGTATATGCACACATTTTTCAAGACAAAACTGGCTCTTCTGAATCTTTTTCACACCTTTGAAGCAGCCAAATTTATTTACTCCCATTCTGTTTAATCTCTCATGTGTATCTTTACTTTTTTTTCGCATATTCCACTGGATAGGGGTGCACTTTATAATTACATGTTCTCACATAAATAAGCCAACAGTTTGCTCACAATGCTATTTTTGGTCATTACATATTGATATATTAATCAAAGATTTATGTATTACATTATTAGTCATGTCTTTGATTTGTGAATGTATTTATTGATTTATTCCTGTAATTATAATGAGCATGAACTCTTGATATGTTCCCACTAAGTTTTTGAGAATTATTGCATATATTTTATAATAATTTGTTTTTAAGTATTTATATTCATGAATATGACTAATTACTCAATATTTCTATACCAAAATATCTTGGTTATACATGTCACTTATTATAAACTTAAGTGAAATCTTTGCCAGTAACAATACTACATAGCGGTGAAGAAAGATAAAACAATGTTCACACTTATCTTAAAAGCCATCATATCACCATGCTCCTGAATTGAGACTTCGTTTTTTCTAATGGGGAATGAAGTTTGAAAGCATTATTTTAAATATATCAGAAATTTTTTATTATTTTTGTTATATATCATTTAATAAACTAGTCACTATTTCATTGTTTATGAGCGATTATTTTTCATATCTAGAACTGTATCTCCCTTACTTGTTTTTGTTTTCCTTAAATACTCAAGACGCAACTCCATTATATTACATACTTTTCAAGAAATCTTGATACTAACATTTTAGTAGAACTTTTAAAGTTACCCTTTGTTAATCTATTCACTTCTCCAATCTGTTTAACAATATTAATGTATTTTAAGTTCTCATAATTACTTTTATCTGCCTTTTCTAAAATATATGATTAGTTCCCAATTGAAATGAAGCATTTATTGATTTTTTAAAAAGTGGAGCTTATTAATATTATAAGATCAATTTCCAGTCACAACAAAACTTCTGGCATAGCACCTAGTCCAAAATGCTTATTTTTTAAAATATTTATTAAGGAGTTGAGTTATTATACAATCATACAATCATAAATGCATATAAAGAAACAAAATGATATGCATTTGTTCTTAAACCAGATTTACCCCATCGCCCACACCCTAGTCTCAATTCTATATTTCATTCCTACAAGTGATATAAATGCTTGGATTGTGAATTTTCCAAACTCCAAAATGCTTGTTGCCTTGATTTACCTAAAACTACAAATCATTTGTCCAATGAATTAAGAAAACGGAGATGGTAACTCAGATTCCAGGAACAGGTAGAGAGAGAGAAAGAGAGAGGGAGAGAGAACAATGGCAATCGCAGACTTCTGAGAGCATTGTAAAATATTTTTAAAAATTATTTGCCATCTCTTGCTGCTTTTCTTTGACATTATCTTTGCTTTGGTTGCTCTGAAGAAGGTGAAGGTAAATAAACCCATTTCTACTAAGTTACTGTGAATTCTGTTTTGGGAGACTGGATGTAAGGTAACCTTGAAAAATTGAGACCCGCTATGGAAGAATAATGAGTTCTCACAGCAAAACCCTTGCTTAAAAACAAGGGTTAATAACAAAAGCCCTTTTGCTTTTCTGTTTGCTCACAGGCAGTTTAACTCCTTGTCTTTACAAGTTTCCTGATCACACCCTGAGTCATGGGTTTCCTGCCCTACACCAGCCTCTCTTGGCAGAGGACCCCACAGTCGCTGAATTCAAGCAGGAACTCAGGCGGAAAAGCAAATTGGTTGAAGAACCAATAGACATGGATTCTCCAGAAATCCGAGAGCTTGAAAAGTTTGCCAATGAATTTAAAGTGAGAAGAATTAAGTTAGGTATGTGTTTGTTAAGACCAAGACAAATGATTTAATATGAATATCCCATTCTGTCACTGTGAAATGTCTCACAGTTCAAAAGTCTAATATGAATTCTACATCTCTATTGTGGATTTAAGTTAATCAAATTATGAAAATCTGCAAAAAAACATATCTTTTTATAAATCCTTAATAGCCAAAAAACACCTTTTATTTTTTTTTAAGTAAAGACATTGTTTTAAAACTTTCTACCTCAAGATTAGTTTGGCAATGCCCTTTTTATAAATCTATACTTTATGTGAACTTTTGAATGGACCATACATTCGTATGATTCAAAATTTTACCAATGTTAGTTTCTTCTGGATCATTCCATAGATATCTTATGCATATATAAGTAATCATGTATTCTTTCATGCGATTTGGAAGACCTTTCAGTTTTTCTAGAGCTTTTTCTTGTATGAATCTGTTGACTTCCATTTTATTAAATATACTACAATTTATTTAACAGGTATTTGTCCGTTAAAATGTAGATAGCTTCTAATTATTTGCTGTCAAAACAATGCTACAGTTAAGTTTAATTATTCATTTTACACCACTATAAACATATGCATAAAAAATATAAGAAGAACTTTGCTGATTGAAAACGTGTACTTGTAACAGATTTTGTCAACTGATCTCTCCAGAAGTTGTACCAAATTTTACTACCATGAGTGTCTCTTTTACCACCTCACAATATAAAAAGTAGGATTTTATTTATTTATTTTTTTGCTTATTCATTTTTTTTGTTTTGTTTTTAATGGCATATCCCCAGCTTCTAGAACAGTAACTAGATTATAAAGTAAATCAATAATGACTGAAGAAAAATAAACTATTAATCTTTTCTATCTTCCAAAGCAGGTAAGACACAGTGGTGTCTCATTACCTCATTACAGTTTTATTTTGTTTTGTTTAATTTTTCAGTGCTGGGGAAGGAGCCCAGGAATTGAACATGCTAAGCAAGCTCTCGACCACTGAGCTCCATCCCCAGCCTCTCTCATTTTAGTTTGATTTTAAATTCTTCTTTGAGTGAGGTGTATTCTTTCATTTATCTAATAATCATTTGTATTTTATTTTCTGTAAACAGTCTATTCAGAATCATTGCTCATTTTCTATTGAAAAGGGTTTTTAACATACCAGCTATAAAAATTAAGTTTGATTAAAATTCATGAAACAGTATATTTACAAAAATGGACTGAAATGATAGTTTGAACCTCTGAACTTATAGAAGGAACCATAGAGAATTTTATAATGGTATTTATTGATGCCATAATATGTACTCATTTTATAGAACTTTAAGCCCTGAAAATAACATGCAGTTACTACATGTAAAAAGCACAGCAATAGGAATCTTTATAACATTCATTTTCAGTCTTCTGTTTATGTGGCTGTGAATGTTGCGTATTATATGGTGATGGTTTATTTCAGCTTGTACTCTAGAAATGTTTGGAGCAATCAATAAGGATCTTTTGCCTGCAGATAGAAGCACTACCAAATAATATAATAAATATGCTTGGAGGTATGCATAAGATGTGTGATCATAGCCTCAGTCTAGACACTTTTTTAGGGAAAGTACACTTCATTCTTAGTTTCATCTTGTACTTTTCAACAATATAGTTGAATATTTCCCTTATATTTGGAGTAAAAATATCTATGATGTATCATATATTACACATTAAATTTGATATATTAACAATTTTCATCATATATCATGTATTTCATAATCAGAAGATAAAAATGTTTTTCTTATAAAGTGTTTATGGCACACCCATCCAACTTGACTAAATATATGAATGGCAGATGTTCACATCTGAATTCTTTTGTTTTAAAGAGAGAAGGACAGTGAGAGGGAGAGACAGAGAATCTTTATTGAGCTTTTCACATGGCTTTCGTTGCTCTGACACTTAGTTGTTGTGTACGTGGGTGCTGGGGTTTGCACCCGTGAACTTGTGCTTGCAGGGCAAGCGCCATAACTTCCGAGCCACCGCTCCAGCCCCTACATCGGAATTCTTTTTTGACTTATACAAAAAAGTAATTTATTAACTAGAAGGAATTTTTTTAATGTACTGGATAATATTAAACTGATTCTTACTAAGTAGTCCTAAATTGTCAAAATACATAATTTTTAAAAAGTAATAGTTGACAAAGAAATTGCACAGATTTGTGTGATAATAGACCAAAACAGATGCTCTTTAAAAAGCTGAAGCTAATGATCTTTATTGTCCTTTCACAGGATACACCCAAACAAATGTTGGGGAAGCCCTTGCAGCTGTACATGGCTCTGAATTCAGTCAAACAACAATCTGCAGATTTGAAAACCTACAGCTGAGTTTTAAAAATGCATGCAAACTAAAAGCAATACTATCAAAGTGGTTGGAGGAAGCTGAGCAAGTAGGAGGTACTATAAAGCTAAGTCGTGAGGCTTTGCAGTGGTTAATCTACAAGTATTCACTTCAAGTGGTAGGATTAATGCTAAAGGGAGAGGCTTGAGGCTCCCCTCCCCTTTTCCTTTGAGATGAAAAGTAAATATCTTGTTACATCACACAGAAACAATGAAAAACAGAGAGGGAGGGGAGAAAGACCAGTGCAATGGAAGGATAGGAATAAGTTTATTGAGGGCAGAATAAGGAAAACTTTATAATGAAGCATCAAATTGGAGTGGTGAAATAAATCTTAACACACCAGATATTTTGCCTCTGTGCTTTAGACTAAATGTACATGAGCAACTTTTACAGCCTAATATTAGTGTATTCAGAGTATTTGCACACTCAGTCTTCCAAATAACATAAGCAATTGCTCAATGAGCAATTTAACACAAAATATTTATCTGCTCATACTAATGCAAAGGCAGAATAAAGAGCAAGGTTTGAGAGCATTTGTAACAATGTTCTAACAAAAGTAACGTGTGAATGTTTTTTGTCAAAAATTGTCTTTGCAAAGTTAGTATTTGAAACAAATTTTATGGAATATAAATGGCACAGACTGCTAAAATTTAAGACAAAAAGGCAGAGTAATTTTATTTTTCTTTGCTTCATGAAGAAAATTCAAAACCCGAGTGTGATCTTTTTTTAAATCGATTTTGAAATTGTCTCTTTTCCACATTATAGCTTTGTACAATGAAAAAGTGGGAGCAAATGAAAGGAAAAGGAAACGGAGAACAACAATAAGGTATTCTTTTGCATATAAATTGTTACAGGAAGGAAAAATATTTTACAAATGAAATCAGCATCTGAGTGTAATATAGGTACAATGAAACATACTAAATAGAGAGACAACAAAAGAAACAAGGAAGATTACAAATTTTAAAACTTAATGAGAAAAAGACAGCTAGTAATTTTTAACAGTTGATAAAGAAGTAGGTATTGTTTGATTCAAAAGCACTTTAGGGAACTGGAGCATTGGCTCAGTGGTACAGCACTGGCCTGGCATGTGTGAGGACCCAGGTCTGAACCCTAGCACCACATACACACCTAGATGTCGGAAAAACAAAAACCAAATGAATAAAAAATGAATAAACTGATTGTTGTCTGTTAAAACAAACTCCACAAAACATTAAAAACACTTTAATTCCAGAAGTTTTGGATAAAAATAGAAACAAAATAATCTAAGAGATTTCTAAGAGAAATTTTAGAAAAAAATTTTTGATAGGATGGTATCTTACTAAAAATTAAAATTACCAACCATCAGTATTTCAGTCTTGAAAGTAGAACATGACATCTTGAATTTCAATCCAAAGCTAGTTTATCTTTTTGTAGTTTATGTGTGGTATACATATAGGAAACGATAAATGACAGGTCTTGCCTTGATTGGTTAGCTGTTCACTAGATATTTCATATATTAAACATAACCCAAACAATTTGAAGAGACTGGGATATCTAGAAATGCCTAGTTTGTTTCCTTTTTCAAGGTCTTGGTGCCCTCCTGTGGCAAAAACTGGAATAAACATAGAAAGGCTGGGGCCCCAATTTATTTTTTTCCTGGAAATTCCTAATGCTATCAGGAATATGACAAACATCTAAATGTTTAACAAAACATATTTTGTATTTGCAAATGTTTTGATAACCTTCAAGTTCTTTTTATCATGTTAATATATAGGAAATTCAGCTTAATTTTGTTCTGCCAAAAACTCACTAACATCAGTATAATCTCCCTCTCCATCCTACCTCTTCTATCCATCCCAGTATTGCTGCTAAAGATGCTCTGGAGAGACACTTTGGAGAACAGAATAAACCTTCCTCTCAAGAGATCATGAGAATGGCTGAAGAATTGAATCTTGAGAAAGAAGTAGTAAGAGTTTGGTTTTGCAACCGAAGGCAGAGAGAAAAGAGGGTGAAGACAAGTCTGAATCAAAGTCTATTTTCTGTTTCTAAGGAGCATCTTGAGTGCAGATAAGAGTTCCTGTCCCGTGACGGTCATTTTCCCCCCACTATTTCTCATTTTTTTCTTTCTTAAGAAAAATGGAAAATTCCTTAATTGACTTCAAATTTATTTTATTCCTTTAGTTATTTTTTAAAGGAATTCAACAATGTAAAGTTATACTCTTTTCTTTAAAATAATTATTCTTAGAAGCCACAATATACAGTTTAAACAAATAAAATGACCTCCGCACCCCTTGAGTTTACACACACACACACACACACAATGATTTTTCAGTCTGTATATATGGGGTCTTTTGTTTAAAACTTATTTTCTAAGGCAGGTCACTAGCTTTGTAATCTTTTCATCAGTAATGTAACATATTTCAGGAATCTAACTAGGAAGGTTAGATTAGAAAATTCATTAACCAATGTTCTGCTTATCAGCAGCCTTAATCATCTGTTTGGACTGAAAGTTCTGAACCTAAGAAACAAGAGATGTCTTAGAATTTTATTATTGCTCAATCAAAACTGATGCATTTGAATCTAAAATTTAGGGCATGGAGCCCACATTAAGTTTCTCAAAAATGAATTTTAGAAACATTTATGTATAATTTCTTCTTTCCAAAAATTAGCTTTCTCATATTCAGCTATAGAAAATACATGGGCTGGGATTGTGGCTCAGTGGTAGAGCACTTGCCTAATATAACAGGCTCTGGGTTCAATCCCCAGCACTGCAAAAAAAATTTTTTTCTATATATGTGTGTTTATGTATGTGTGTGTATACAGATTCTTGAACCCAAAACATTAGTGTATAAGCTTCAAAAGGGTAGTGAAGATATCTGGCTTGTTTGCTGTTATTTCTTCAGTGCTTTGGAAGGCATTTGATCATAAGAGCCACACCATTTTTTGTTAAATAAATCACAGTTTAATTGTTAACAATGGCTACAAACAAAAGGTGCTGTCTAATTTAAAAACAAAATCTATTTTTGAGATCTCACAATCCTGAAAACCACTAGGGGGCTATAAAAAGAGAGATGGTCACTTTTGGTATACTTGTTTAGAATCTGATTTGTTATTAATAACAAAGTTTGATATTTTGAGCTTTTCAATTCCAGGTATTTATCTCAAATAAGATATTTATTTAACTTTTAAAAATGATCTTCTTTGAATTTGCAAGTAGAAACAAACTGTAATGTGATATAAATCTGGAATACTGAATTGTTTTGCATTTTGAATGTTTGCTGGTAATGTTTATCTAACTTATTTTATCTAAAAGGTGGAAATTAGACCAAATCTTATTGTTGACTATAATGCTTACTAAATAAATTATTCTGTATGGACTCTTATTTTTTATATTATTAAACACCTAGACCATTTTGCAGATCATACATGTATATGCACATATAAACACCAACTTGAATATATTACTAATAAACACTGATATATTACTGAAAAAAATTTTAAGTGACCTGATGATCCAAGCTGAAGCACACATTTGGCACCTAAGAAGTGTTAGATTTGATACTTTTATTCAAGAGTAAATTCAAAATTATTCAGCCATACAGGTGTTTTAAGTTTCTTCCCTAAATAACTCAGTTTTGTCACTGGCTTAAAATACACATTGGGCAGAAACAGTATATACATATACATACACATATATACATGCAAAATTACGTGTGTACTCCAAAACTTTGAAAAGAAACAAAATATAATGCAATATGAATCTAGATTAATGCATTTTAATTACAGATCTCCTGGTAATTTTTAGGGGGAGGGGAACCTGGGATTGAACCCAGTGGTGCTTAACCACCGAGCCACATCCCTAATTTGTTTTATATTTTATTTTGAGATGGTATCACTAAATTGCTTAGGGCTTCGCCAAGTTGCTGTGGCTGGCTTTGAATTTACGATCCTCCTGCCTCAGCCTCCCAAGTCACAGAGATTACAGGCATGCACCACTGCATCTGGCTCTGTTAGTAATGTTTAATATGACTACTTTATATAACAAAAACCTATTTGGATTATATGTATACATTTTATACACACACACACACACACACACACACACACACACATGCAGTTACATCATAATCATATATTCATCCATAAAGTAATTTTTTTCAAATCTAGGTAAAACTAGCAGTGGGAACCTTTTTTTGCCCCCTAAAAGGAATTATCTCCAAGGTATACTTGGTTGTCTTTAGGAATTCAGTACACTCATCCATTAAAATGGAAAGATCTGTTAATCCTTTATATTGATTCACTGAATTTTACTTAGTAGAGGTGGTTGACTAACTCATTCATGTAACTTGCCTTTCCATTTGTTGTAAAGGATTTACCTAGTCAAAGAAATATTTTTAGTGTTTAAGGATGGAAAGGTGTATCCATTTTCAAGTCCTTGGGGTACCATGGTGGGTGTTTGGGGGTTGCCTGAAATTAGACTTCACAATTCTTAGGTTTACTTCTTTCAAAGCAGACTCAATTCAATGGACTCTTCAAGGAACTAGGGTTAGAAGGATGGCTTCAAGTTCCCTTGTGGAAACAGTTTTTAGAGAGATGTAAGAAAGTTGGTCATTTTCTGCAGCTCAGAAATCTTTCTGTGCAGAGTAATGGCATCAAAAGGGAAAGCCATCCCCTTTTCATACCTGGACAAATCTTGTTTTAACATATGAGCATCCAGGGGTGGAGCAGTGGCTCAGTAGTTGGAGTGCTTGCCTGGCATGTGTAACGACCCAGATTCAAACCCCAGCACATGTACACAATCAAGTGTTGGAGAAACAAATGCCAGATGAAAAAAACTAAATAAAGGTGATTCTTTTCTTTTCCCTCCCTAAAAAAAATAAAAAAATAAAATCGTGGTACATATTTAAATTAGTTCACATAGATCAGTCTAGAAAGAAGTATGGCAAGATTGTAGGGAATGCACACATTTGGTCAAAGGAGGAGTACACGTTTCTACAGGCATTCAAATGGGAATAATAAAATATATAATTACTGTGCAGGTCAAATAATATAAAGCCCACGGAAGGCCAGCTTCCTCCCTCTGGTCTTTAAGATTGTCACAATCCCGGACCCTTTTCCACTAGCCCCTGCCATAACAAGTCACTCGTCTTAGATCATAAAGTACAGGCTGTCCAGCACAATCATCCGACAGATGGGCACTGTTTCCTGATACCAGGTGTTATCATCTCATGTACTGACATTTTCACACCCCCGCATTCTAGTTCTCGATACTCAGAAATCTCCTCCATCCATGACCTTTACATCTGGTAAACAGAATGTGACATTGTGCTGCCTCCCTTTTGGTACCAGATATTTTGCTATATTATTCTCCTCTCTTTCTACTGGTAACCCTTTGCAGTTTTAATACAAAATGTTCAAGAAATCATTTTTACCAAAAAAGGAAGTTACGGAGAGTAGGATCAAAATATAAAGAAATATATATATATATATATATATATATATATATATATACATACGTACATACACGAACACATATATGTATCAATAATCACTAAGCTCAATCTATAAAAATTCTTATTTTCTATTCTTTAAGGGTCTAAAAGGAACTTTCATTTTTAGTAAAAGATTAACATTACAAATTTATGGTGATTGTTAATCTGCCACCCAAAATATTTTATATTAGCTGAGTCAGAATTATTCTACTCTTTCTTTTGAGCCCAAAAGTTGTCTGTGATATCCTCACTTGACTGAAATGAAAGCAATCACTAAGACTTACGAGTTTAAATAGAAAATTCAAAGTGTTTATTACTTGGAAGCTCCAGGAAAGGAATTATCAAACCAATGTAATGTGAAACACCACTTCTTAGACTTACTACATTCACAAACATCAATCTGTACCAATTGCTAATTCTTAAGACAATTTGTTTTGTGGCTAAAATATGAGTGGCATAATTCTCTGTTTTCCTTCCAGGAAAATAATAAAAATAAATCTTTTGAAAAATTACCAAATATCAAAAGAATTCCAATTTTGGCAGAAGCCCCAACAGTAAGAGATAAGAAAAAAGGAAACTAGTAATAAATCTTTATTATTTTTTAACAAAATAATTTTAAAAAACAAAAGCCCCACATGTAAACAAATTTATTAAATAAAATTAGTTAGCATTGTTATGTACATTCAAGAACTGAATCATGTTCTGGATCAACATTCCATAATCCAATAGTGTTTTGACTCGTCACTGTTCAGGGAAATTGTGAACACATACTTATGACGCTAAAGAATGAAACCTATTAGGAAACAGAATGTCTTACGGATTCTAAACTTAGATGGCTTAGCTTTCTATTCCTTCCACCAATCCACACGTCACATGTATGCTATACTTTGTCAATATCAGACCGATTGTCCACAAATCCAAATCAACTAAGTTATACATACATGAATTCCTCCAGAGTTTTTGTGGTGGGATATGTCAGAATCCATAAATTACAACCCTATTTTTCAAAACTATCCTAATTCAAAATTCTATGTTTAACTAATGTGGCATTGTTCATGTTTTCTCACTCTCTATATACAAAATACCATAGCAATTATACCTTAAAGAATGTTAACATAGTAAAACACATTTAGGCAGAATTTCTGACAAAATTGTAGTTTATTTACTTAAAAAAAAAGTTAATTTATTATTTTAAAAATTTAGGTCAAGTACTGTCACAGTTGTACTTCATCAAGAATATCTGCCTTCAATTTAGAGGGTTTAATACACACATTAATATCATTCAAAATTAAACAAACTAAGTTATAACTCATGGAGAAAATGTTGGTTCTTGGGAAGAAAGACTAAAATATATTATGTGATTACTATAAAAGGTTACCAATTCAGTATCATTTTTGCTAATTAGAAGAGAGCCTGCATAACTGTTATAAGAGGTCTCAATTTCAGTTTAAAATGTAATTCTTTTCTGCCAGTTAAAATAATTTAAAGATGAGCACAATATGTTTTCACTGTTTAAGGCAAGTGCCAAGCACATTTTGAAAGGTAATAAACTTACCAAATAGAATATTCTCCCAAAGGAAAAAAAAGAAAAGAAAAGTTCATGACAGTTTTAAAGACAGATGTTTGAACAGGACTGTTCTGTTTGATCGTTTAAAAATAATTTGGCAGCTGAACTGCCTATGGTCATAACACATAATCATTTATACAAAGGACAAGCAACAGATACAGAATTAACGATATACTTGTAATATTTTTACAAGTCTCTTTAAGTTGGTGCCTAGTGGCATTTAACAAGAATTTTATATTCAGTGTAAAAAGATTCAGAACATAAGCTGACACTAAGTAATAGTTATAATTTCACTATTCCATGCAGAAAAAAATCAAGTTTTACACATCATCACTCCTAAATAGTCCTAATTAAAATCCAAACTGTTCCCATTTTTGCATCATTGTTATTCTTTGGCAAAAGATTCAAAACAGCCATGGGTTAGGAAACAACTGCTCACTCATGGTTTTCATTTTTGCAAAATAAATGTGTTTTGTAAAAGGAATCTGCACTGTGCTTGCTTTATACTAAATAAGTAAGCAAAAATATTATGACTTTTTGACTAATCTACTCCTAAGGCTTTGAGTTGCCGTTCAATCTCTTCATCGGAGATTGTAGCCTTTGAAGTAGAGGCAGATGGTAAACTTCGGGCAGCTGATGGAGCTTTAGCCATCTATAGTAAAGAAACAAAGAGAAAAAAAATATGTTCATTTGCAAACATTTGGCTTCGGACACAAAGGATGTGCTGCAAAGTAGTTTATTTTTAAAGCAAACATAAAAACGTAAGTCAACACTAATGGACAACCTAAAACAATTACATGACAAAAGTAGCAGAAACTATTTTCATCTAAGAAAAGATAATGTTCATACCTTTCCAGAGATTTCAATTCCAATTTCATCAAGAACTTGATTCACAATATCCTGGCTTTCTTCTTCATCATCAGAGCCATCAAAGATGTCATCAAGTGTGTCATTAACTTGGTGGAAGGAGGTGGATAAAACAAAGCAGTTACTTTCAAACAGACTTCAGGGTAATTTCACATTTTTAGAAGATATAACTATGTGTACATGTTTTAACTTATAGAAAGCAAATTCAGATCAACCAATGAAATACAAAAGTCACTTTCAAATGTCAGTAAACTGATAAACACATTTCTAAACCACTAAAAATAGAATAATGTTCATTCCAAAAAAAATTGTCCTAGAATAAAACAGATTTACTCTTTCTTTTTTTTTTTTTTTTAAATCTTATCTTTACAACTAGTGGTGTAGCTCAGTGATACAGTGTTTGCCTAATATGCGCAAGGCCCTGGGTTCAATCCCTCTCATGCCAAAAAAAAAAAAAATTTCTTTCATTAAAAAAATTATATCTTTAATAAACAAATCCCATGTAATATTCACAAGGCTTAAGGTCTTTAACTATGATTACACAAATTGTATCTATTGAGTAGGAGGCTGTTAAATGTTAACTGGGAAAAAATATGCCAGAATCAAATATCCTGTTAGTATTTGTGTGACAATTTACTTTTTATACTTATATTTTTAAACTTCTTAAATATATACTCAAGGTACAGGCAGAATATTCTAATAAAGTTAAAGGATCAATATTTTATTAAATCTGCCCAAAGAATGATGCCCAATTTAACCTTTCAAGATTATCACTGCTACAATCCTTGCTTTTTCCCTACCCTGCCTAAAATATTTATCAAAAATCTTCTGAACAGAAGCAGCATGTTGAGTTGGAGAGAGGGAATGTTTAAAGGCCTGGGATTATTACTCATTTATCTTTGACATTGGTCACCTAAGAGCTTGGCATATAGTACAAAAACAATGGGAAAATAAATGGAGAAAAATTAAGACCTTAGGTAGTTTATTCTGAAGCAGAAAATGAAGCAAAACAAAACACATTATAATACATGGAGAAATAAATGCTTATATGATTTCAGAGGGAAACTATTACATTCAGCCAAAAGGAACATGTGAAACAGTCCTGGAAGCATGCCTAATGTTTGACCAAAAAGAGAACACATACAGGGAAGAATAAGTGCTTCAGTTTGATTGGGATTCAAGGTGTATGAATAGAAAATGACAAGGATGAAAAAAGTAAAAGCAGTTAACCTATAATAGTACTTCCTGTGAATATTCAGGGAAAATTGTAGAGGAAAAAAAGAAAACCATGTGGATAAGTGGGCTCCTGCTAAAAGATGAAATATCTGCTGTTGAAACAATCTTTGTCTATGAAATGCTAAGGCAGAATGCCCTGAATTAGGACTGGAATAATGACACACCTACAATCTATGGGCTTATGAGCCATGACCCTCTGGAAAATGTCACATAAGGTAGCTGAACATCTGGGGAATTAACACACTGGAATTACTTCATAACCTAAATGTTCCCCTTCAACATAGGATAAGCAATTTTATTGACACATTATCTATTATTCTGTTTAATTCTGGGTAAGAGAGATCTCTTGTCTGAGATAGGAAGAATGGATATAGAAAATCATCTGTGATATCCCAGTCCTCTCCTTGCTTTGCCTGTGCATTGTAGTTGCTTTTATCCTTGACATCAACAATAAAGCTTGATACTGGTTATGATATCTGATGTGTATGAACATGATTTAAAAATCTGATTCTTTGGTGCACTGGTTCAACAGTATAAATAAGGAAAAGACTAAAGAGTTACTAACAAAAAAAATCATAGAATATCATTTCTGAAGAAATAAAGTGAACATTTTAAAGCCATGATTAATATCAGATGCTCCATTCAGTATCCATGCAACTTTGGAGAAAAGGTGTTTTATTCTGGGGCTCAATATTCTCACTGGCAAAATAAAAAGGCTTGACTGGAAAATTGTTTTTGATTTATGATTTTGGGGTATTATTTTGTGGTCAGCAGGAAGTCAACAAAAGAATCTGTCAAGCATACTCCATATGTAAATTTCTGTGCTACTTGGATGGTGGGAAGTACTAGGGAGGTATGGAGCCCAGGTCAGAGTTTTTAAGCACCTGAATGAAGAATTGTTTATAGAGAAAAAAATGAATGAAGGGGACAGATGAGAAAACCACAGAAGTGTAGTCAGGAATTAACAGAGAAGAATACTTTCAGAAAAGGCATGACAGAACTAATCAAAGATATAATGATGATTTCCCAAAGACCTTGTTTTCAAAACTTGAGTAAGGAGAAGTGTGGAACAACATGGCACAATATAAATTCTAATTAGCAAAAGATATATTCATTTCCACTTTCCATTTATTTCTGGGTGAAAAATTTTTAATGTGCTTTATTTAGTAGTTTATTGAAAAACAACCATAAACTACTGCTATTACTTCATACTGACTTGCAAAGTATGAAAATATGAATGGAAACAACTGTGATATACATGACAGATATTGATTAAGTAAGAATGTGATTCTTTTCTGTATAGTGTAATGGAAAAGTTAATTCCTCCAAGATCTGCTCACACCTGTGCCATTCCTGGAAATCAAATACAAATGTTAGATACTGATCACTACATAAATGCTAATTCTCTCAGTCATTAAACAATTACTGAAAATGTTTCAAGAGCCTTAAAAAATCAGATTTTTCAAAGTAAAAGCTTGAAGTAAAATTAACAAACGTTTCGCTAAAGACACATGTACGGTATCATTACACCCTAGGAAAAATTTGATATTTTGAAATAAAATCCTAAAATAACATTAAATGTATTAATCCTGACAATTTTAAATACTGTTTTATATACCAAATGATGTTAAGCTAAAAAGCTGGCAGATAAGCAGAGCTAAACTAGCATATTCCTACATAGCTGTAAAACGAGTAAGAGGTATTTTTTTCAAAACAATGATGTAAATTTTGGACATATAAGTAATGATTGTAAAGAGTTACTCATTTGTTGTTGGCAAAAAAATAAAAAATAAAATTTATTGTGGTCTTTCTGCGAAGAATTTGGTGCTATGAACCAAATGCCTTACAAAGCTGTCGATGCTCTAAGAAGATTTAAGAAATCAAACATATACTTACAAAGAAGAAAACTAAATATATGACAAATAGATCTTTTATGGTATGAGAGAGTTCACATAATTCTGAAATTACCTAATTTATACCAGAGCTATTTTATTCATAAATTCTCTTTGGTATGCTGATCAATACAGTAAGACCACTGAACCAATATGTAATAGAAATATGGTCCAACATTTTATATTTTTCATTCTGTTACAAAATAACAGAATGTTGGGCTTTAAACATTTCCAATATAAAAATGTATTGAAGTTAAGAAAATAAATTTTGGAATGCAGCGGTGGCTCAGTGGTTTCGGCGCTCATCTGGCGAGCACGAGGACCCGGGTTCAAACCCCAGCACCACATACATAAGTAAGTGTTGGAGCCACTAAAGCCATGTGAAAAACTAAATAAAGTTGTTTCTCTCTTTCTCTGTCTCTCTCACTGTCCCTCTCTCTTTAAAAGAAAAAAAAAAAAAAAAGAAAATTAATGTTCACCTATATGGCTGCTTTATCATTTCTTGTTTCTTCATCTGTGTCATCGCGAAAGAGAATATGAGACTGCTAGTAAATAAACTAGGCTAATTTAAAGATGAGAAAACTGTACATTTCATTACGATTTCTGAAACTTACTCATTTCTTCAGTCATTTCCATTTTCATGTTTTCCTTCTGGAAATTCTGCATTGTTTGTAATGTCTTTTGTGGATCCATTTTCTTATTAACTGCCTGCATTGTCTTTAAATATATGAAAAGATTAATGTTAGCTACATAATATGAAATTTTAACCATGGAATACCCAACACGGTGGCACATGCCTATAATCCCAGTGAGTCAGGAGGCTGAGGCAGGAGGATCCCAAGTTTGAGGGCAGCCTCAACAACTTAGGCCTTAAGCAACTCAGAAAGACACTTTCTCAAAATGAAAAATAAGAAAAAGGGCTGGGGATGTGGCTCAGTGGTGCAGTGCCTCAGAGTTCAACTGCCAGTACCAAAATCAAAAAAACAGAAAGAAACAAAGGGAGCAACAGAAATTTTACACAATGGATTAAGTCCAGAAAGAGCGCATCATATATAGACATGGGTTTAATTATATAGACATGGGTCTTGTAATTATAAAACATAATATTAACTATTCTAGAAAAAAAACTGAGATTCACTTAAAAACACGTGCTTAACATCTACAAGATAAAGACCATGTGAAACATTTCATCTGAACAGTAGGCAAAAATTATGTGGCAAAAAAAATTATCAACATAAAACTCATTTCTATTCTAAAGGGAAACGAAATTTTCCTATTAAATGGCAAGTAAGTCTTTATAACTTTCATTAAAATTTTTAAGGTATGAAAGTATTAAAGATTATACTAGCTTAGATGATCACGCTATCAACACATTTTAAATCACAGATAAATACAAAAAAATTATTTTGTGAAAATAATTTTTATATGTTTAACAACTTAATTTCACTAACAGACATTACTAGACATTACTACTCTGTGACCCAAATTTTCATATATGATGTACTATTTAAAAGATTATCCATACACTGACAAAATACTGGTTTCAAATGTATAAATGAAACGTCTGTTTTCACACAATCTGTATGCATGCTGTGGTCAAAGTAATCTTTTCATTGATACTCTACTCCTCCAACATCCTACAGCACAGCTCCCCCTCCCCCCAACACCTTACCCTCCAGAACCTCTTCCTTGCTCTTCAGGGTTAAAAGCCAAATTCCAGAATTTGCCAATGAGGCCTACCATCAGATGCAACCTGCTAAACAGGAGGTCTCATTTGCCAACCACTGGCCTTGAGGCACACATTGATCTTTTATTTCCTTAACTGTGCTGTGCTCTCTCCTGCCACAGGATCTTTACACAGACGAGTCCTTCACCTAGAGTACTTCACTCCACTTGCTTTCACTATCAACATTTCAGATTGCAGCTATATGCCACTTTCTTATGGAAATAGCCATCGACACCCCAGATTAGAACAAACACCCTTGTTGAATCCCATCACTAGAGACAAAATTCTACATTTGTTGATTTAAATTATATTACTTTAATTACAACTTACATTACTGTTGTAAATAATGCTAACAGCAATAATGAGGAGAATGGTGATACAGTAGCTGATGCCTGTGTAAGTGTATTGTAAGCCAGGCTCTGTTCTAAGCACTTTACATGTAATAATACCAAAGTTAAATGACATCTCTGCTATGTCACACAAAATGATGGCACAGGAAAGCTAAATAATTTTCCTAAAGTCACATAGTTACTAAGTAAAATGAGATCTGAACCCAAACAGAGCTTTCAATCCTAACCACTAAACCTACTACCTCTTAAATGCACTGCATCTAATAAACTTTAAGCTCCATGAAGGTCAAAGCCTTGCCTGGTTTTATTTTCCACTTCATGCCCATTATCTGTTGTAGTACCCACATAGAGAACCTAAACAATATTTGCTAAGTTAACACATTTCTAAGAAATGTGAGAATTCCAATTCAGATATCTCTACATAGCAAGACCACAATAGGAATGTTTTCCTGGCCTATGAGTTACAGAAAATTACACGATGAGTAACTGTCCCCCTTGACACTACTTACAGCCTGCCAATGTGAACTCCAAAATGATCTTTTCCCCAGATTGTCAATTTGTAAGACCAAAAAAGGAAAACAAAAGTTCTAAAGTTTTTACCCTTAACTGTCAACTTTTGACTATGGCTAAGATCCATCAAGAGTAAGTTAAAATGAGAAACAAAACTTATGCTGAAACTTTCTCTATTTTTTAAATATAATGTGTTACTATACTTTTTGTATCTCAAAAAATAGATGCATTCTATTTTCATGTTTTCTGTATTCTAAAAAGTAATTATAATTGATTCTCATTATTTGTGGATTATGTATAAACGAATTTTTCTACTTGCTAAAATTTATTTGTAACTTCACATCAATACTTACAGCACATAAGCTGACATGGGCAGAGAAGCAAAAAATTGAGGCAATCAACAGACTATGTGCTGTCTTCCTGTCTTGGCTTTCATATTATAAAAGTAACCTTACTGTGATCTCTGTAGTAATACATTTTTCTCATTTTTGTGCTTTTTTATTGGTAATTTTGTGCTTAAAAAAGTTCCCAAACAGTACTAATGTGCTATCTAGTGTTTCTAAGTGAAAGAAAACACCAAGTGCCTTACAGGGAAAATACATAGTAGATAAGCTTCATTCGTGCATGAGGCACAGTGCTATTAGCACTATGTTAATGAATCAAGAATACATATTAAATATGCTACCTTTAAACAGAAATACACATAAAATAAGGTTGGGTATAGATTAGTCAATGTAAATGTGGTGAAGTTCCCTATAAAAGCAATAGCTCAATATATGCTATTATTTCCAAATTCACAGACTATAAATACCACGAAAAAAGAGGTTCTACTGCACATACCATTTTTTTTCTAATATATACCTTGTAATTTTCTCTGTGGTTTTTCTTCCTCTTTGGCTCTTTATATTCATACTTCATCTTCCCTACATCTAACATTTAATAATACCTGTAAGAACTAAGTCTTCTACAAAGTCTTTTGGACCTCCCTACCCAAAGATCTGTGCAGTTCAACAAAGCTTCATACAGACTGATATATGGCAGCTAGTTTCCCATTCAGATGTATCTTAAGCTCCTCCAGCTGAACTACAAAATAAACGAAAGCGAGGCCTTTGTCTAAAACCTCTTTTGATTATTCACAGTATGTGATACACATAAAGGAGCTCATTATTTATTAAATGACTGAAAGCCTCTGAGTCTTTTAAAACTCTATGGTGAAAGCCACAACCCCCCCTTACGTACACACACACTCTGACACATAAACATGTTAATATATATCATGTTATATAGAGAGTTAAAATATAAACTTTTGAAAAACATTATCTGATAAATCCTTTTGACAATATTCATATGTCCCTCTGATACATTTTTATAAAGGTGAACCCAGAAATTATTAATCAAATATAGTCAGAAATGAGAGCCTAATGAGAATCCCAAAGTTCTGACAATTTTTTAGAAAAAAAGTTTTAGCACTGTTTAATGTCAATATTATAAACTTAGACACTACATGTGATATTGCAAAAATGGAAATATCCTTATTTTATATTAAAACATACCAATAAAGGATTCAGAAATAATTACTAAAAACTAAGAGTCTATACTATGAATATACCAGACAATACTTGGAAATCTGACTTCAATACCAATGTTTACATATTGTTCCCACTGACCTTTGCTGTGGTAGACATTGCTCCGGCCATCTTCATCTGGGAATTCATCACTTTCGTTTGTGTAGACATAGAAGTGACTTTTGAACTTACAGCAAAAGTTCTTGTTTTCTGTTTCCGTAGATGTACAAGTTGTTTAGCTAAAACCCTACAAGCTTCTTTATTACCAATCTTGGCCATTTTCTTAATTTCCAATTCCTAAAGGGAGAAATAAAAGGAAGGGAATAAAATAACAGAGGGTTAGTTTATTTCAGAAGAACAGATCCCCTTTCTCTTTAAGAGGGAAGAGGCTGTCATAAAAGTCACAGGGAGAAAGAGTAATTTGAGAGTACTACTTATTCTACATGCTCACATGGGAAGGGGAAAACTAGTACCTTCATCCATGAAGACAAAGCAAGTCTATTTTCACAAAACACAGTAATTTTTTAAAAATAAATCTAAAAGATAGGTAGGAAAAACAGTCAGTGGTACAAAACAGATAGTGAAGGGACAGATTTAAAGATACTGACAGTTGCATTAAATGAAACAGTCCATCTCACAACTCAATTAAAAGGGAAACTGTCAGAATAGATAAAAAAGCTAACCCAATTATAAGCCATTTCTTTAAATTATATTTAAAGAAACCAACTTTAAATATAAAAGCGAAGATATATTTTTTAAAAATGGAAATATAGGAATTATATAAGCATTTATACGTCTGCCAATCTGGAGTGGCCATATTAAAAAAAAAAAAAAAAAAACAAGTACAAATGAGAACAAAAAAAACATTACCAGAACCTTTTTAAAAACCATTTTATAACAATGAAGGAAACAACATATAAATATATCAATGTAATCCTAAATGCATATGCACCTAATTAGCAGTGCTTCAAAATACAGGAAGCACCAACAAAATTGAAAATTCAGAGAAACAGACAAACACAAATAGCATCAGAGATATCAAGAACTCCTCTCTTAAGTATATAGCTGCAATTATTAAAATTACAGTAGTTCCTTCTGAACCACATGGGAGATATTCCAAGGTGCTCAATGATGTCTGAAACTGGGCAGTACCAAAGCCTATACGTAGTATTTTTTTTCCCTATACATACATACCTAGGATAAGCTTTTACACCTTTTCACTTAAAGTAAGCATTCTGTGGCTTCTCTTTGGTGTATCTGAATTGTCAGCATCATTACCATTACACTTTGAGCCCATTATTAAGTAAAATAAGGGCTATTTGAACACAAGTACAGCAACACTGTGATAACTGATCTGATAAACCAAACAACTATGAGGTAACTAATGGGCAGGTAGCATACACAGTGTTGATACACTTGATAAAAAGATGATTCACTTCCTGTATGGGACAGTTAGTATGAGATTTCACCTAAGTACTGAGCAGTATGAAATTTAAAACTTATGAATTGTTTATTTCTATAATTTCCATTTAATATTTTCAGATCACAGCTGACCTAGGTAACCAAAACCATGGAAAGTAAAACCATGGATAAGGGAGGACTACTGTAGCCAAGATATCTGTAATGATATAGAAGACTTAAAAAACACCCTCACCAATTTGATCTGACTTGATGTTTACAAGAAATTGTCCCCCAACAATAAAATATACATTCTTTACAAGTATATGCTACACAATCACTGAAATATTCCATATTCTGCATCAGAAAGTGAGTGTAAATTTCTGAAGGTTGAAATTATATAAGTTATGTTCTCTGTCTAAGAAATTAAACCGGAAATTAATAATGCAAATACGGAAGAAAACTCTTCAGCAGAAATTAAAAGACATAGTTCTTAGTTTAGTTGTGGGCTTAAAAACGTCAGAGCAGAAACCAGATAGTATTCTGAACTTAATAAAATGCAACATATCACAATGTATAAACTACAGTTAAAACAGTTCTTAGGAAATTTATAGCAATAGAGTTTATATTTAAAAAATGAATTCAACATAAAGTAGGAAAATACAACAAATGAAACACAAAGTAAACAAAAAGAAGGAACTATATGAACAGGCAAAGAAATTCTAAGCAAGGAAAGAAAAATCAGTGAAAGCAAAAGCTATTACAGTGTGGTCTTGGCTTCAGAATAGTCAAGATAGTTCAATGGAATAGCATGGAGTCCCAAGAGAGGCCCCAACATGCTTCGACAATTGATATTCCACAAAAATGACAAGGGAAAGATGTCAGCATAAAATTACGTTGGAACAATTTAAATTCCATGTACAAAAAGGACACCTCTATCTTTATTTAACACCATAGTGAAGTTTAATTCAATATGGTTTGCAGTTTTAAATGTAAGAACTGAAACTGTGGGGCTGGAGCAGTGGCTCCACGGTAACGGCGCTTGCATGGCATAAGAAAGTACACGGGTTCAAACCCCAGCACTCACGTACACAACTAAGTGTCAGAGCAACGAAAGCCATGTGAAAAACTAAATAAAAAATGATTCTCTCTCTCTCTAAAAAAAAATGAAAAAATCACATCAGTATTTGCTTTACTAAGGAAAGGGATATGGGAAGGGATGTGCAGAGGGATTTCAAAAGGGATAAGGAAATTTTGGAGGATGACAGCTATTTTCATTACCTAAATTATAGTAATGATTTCAGGTGTTTATACTTATGTCAAGGCAATCAAATTTTAGATTTTAAATATGTACAGTTTATTGCATGTCAATCACACTTCACTAAAGCTGTTTTATAAAAAAAATTGGAAGCAACATACAATTGAAAACTAGTATTAAAAATGAGTCAAATCAGTCTGTTTTTAAAAAATGGTATTGACTGCCACAGACACACAGATCTTTGAAACTTCAAGGAAAACATCTGAGTTAACATAATTTTTTTTTTACAATCCTCTTGTTTTCTGTGACTATTCTATCACTGCTGAAAACTAAAGAAAAGGTAATTCCGTTTTGAGAAATAATTCTTAGACATTCATGATTTTCACAAACTGAGGAATAATTTTATTCTGTATTTAAAAGAATACACAGAATTCTGATGAAAGCAGAAAAACACAATGAAGGCAAGCAGAAAACATAGGGATACATTCAATGTCATTTCTAAGTGAAGTAAATCACTTACCACCTGCCATGTGCCTTTTTCCTAGTTAGCTAATTATTCCAATAACCATTTCTAAATTTATTTGAAAAGTTAAACTGAAAATTAATGTTCTACTTACCAGCTGTTTTTCTTGTTTCTCTAAAGCTGCTCGATCTCTGATTATAGCCCTCTGTGTACCTCGCAACTCACGATTCTGTTCCTTTATTACATCTATGAGAACCACAAAAGAAACCTAATTTGTCATTGTAAAATTTTCTCTAATACCATTTCAAATACTGGACTAAAAGACTGTAATAGGGGGGAAAAAAAAGCCTTGCTTTACTAGATGTTAAAATTTTTTCCTTCAATTAATACACTAAAAATTAGTCAGTCAACCATGGATTATAAATATTATTTATAAAGAGTTGACAGATGAATACAAATATGATACAGTTTGAGTTTAACCACAAGTATATATACACAATAAAACATTCCCTTTAAGTATGAACTATTACACAATTTTATATGGTATATACATATCACATGCACAAACACCCTTTTCATTTCTCCTTATTCCAGTGCTGTATGAATTTCAGAAAGGAAGACAGGTCATGTTATTTTATTAAATCCTTTTTTTTCCCTACAGTAAGTCATAACAGAGTAAACCAACAGACCTTTCAATGAGGCAGATGTACATTCAAATCACACCTCTGTCACTTTATTATTACACAACTAAATATTTGAAAAGATGGCTAACACTCTAAACCTCCATTTTCTTATTCATAAAATAGGGATTGTTTAAAGGAGTAACATACAAAATGTCCTGAGAATACTGCATGTGTCTGCTCAATCATAATGTCTTTCTAACTTATCTCTATTCATTTAGATTCTTTTTGAGAGAGAGAGCAAGAGAGAATCAAGTTTATTTTTTCATCTGGCCTTTGTTTCTCCGACACTTAGTTGTGTATGTGGTGCTGGGGTTTGAACCTGTGTCCTTGCACATGCCAGGCAAGCACTCCAACTGCTAAGCCATCACTCCAGTCCCTCATTTAGATTCTTTAGTCTCACCTTTTGAAAAACTGATGAATAACCTAGGCTTGATGGACTAGACTTTGGGTTCACTGTTACTGAACAGTGATATCTTAAAAAGATCATAAATGTCAATGTAAATTTTTGCCAACACTGATTTCTTATTGTCAGGAATCTTGTTAAGTGCTTTATGCTTTTACATAATTTGATGTTTACAATAACGTTTAGAGAGTTGGTATCTATTATTTTATATATAACAAATGAATATTAGGAAAGTTATATAACTTGCCAACATTACATAGGTGGTGTTAAGTGATAATACCACAATTAGACCCAAGCATTCTGTCTCTTGAACCAGTGATCTTAACCACTTTCACCAGAGCAACTTTTTAATGAACAGACTAAAAACAAGACAGTCTCTTAAAAAGGTATAACTGGGGGTTGGGGATTTAGCTCAGTGGCAAAGCACTTGCCTAGCATGCGCAAGGCCCTGAGTTCGGTCCTCAGCCCTGAAAAAAAAAAAAGGTAGAATTGGATATTCACATGGAAAAGAATACCTCACACCATGCACAAGAATTAACTCAAAAAATATCAAGGACCCAAATAAGAACATTTTAAGTCATAAAATTCTTAGATCATATTGGAGTAAATCTACATGGCCTGGGTGGAAACTGGCAATGAGTTCTTAGATATGACATTAAAGGTATAAGCAATAAAAGGAAAAAAAACATACAAATTGGAGTTTAAGAAAATTAAAAGTTTTGTGCCTCAGAAAGGACATTATCAAGTGAACATATGATCTACAGAATGACAAAATATATGAAGACATGTATTAAATAAGAGTCTGGTACTCAGGATACATAAACAATTCTTACAACTCAAGAACAAAAGACAACCCAATTTTAAAGGGGACAAAGAATAGAACATTGAATATATACTTCCCCAAAATAGACACAAAAGGTTCAACAAATACATAAAAAAGAACTAAAACATCATTAGTGATTAGGGAAATGAGGAACGAATTCACATCCACTAGAATGGTTATAATAAAAAAAAAAATTGGAAAACAACTGTCAATGAAGATGCGTTTCCTGGAACCCTTTTCTATTCCTGGTAAGAATGTAAAATGATTTGGCAACTGTGGACAACAGTTAGATGATTCCTCAAAGATTTAAACATAAAATTACCACATGACAGAACAATTCTATTCCTACATAATTTACCCAAAATAATTTAAACAGGAGACCTCAAAAGCACAGAAAATAAAAGCAAAAAGAGTCAAATGGGATTATATCAAACTAAAAAGCTTTTGTATGGCAGGAGAAACAACCAACAGAACGAAGAGCCAGCGTATCATATTGGGAAAAACATTTGCAAACTACACATCTGACAAGGGGCTGATATTCAGAACACCTAAGAACCTCAAAAAACTCAACAGCAAAAAAACAAAAATAACACAATTTAAAAATGCACAATAGGAGAGACCAGGAAGATGGCGACCTGCAGGAGGGCTGCATGTAGAATCTCTCCATGAAGTGGGATGCCAACAGTGGGAGAAGTACCTCTCTGTAAGGTGGGTGAATGGTGAAATTTTTGCCTATACTATTTAGTAGACAAGCAAAGAGATTTAGAGATGCAGAGGCTTGGATAGACTAAGCAAAGAAGAAAGACCATATAGGGAACTAGCAGCTATGGCTGCAAGGACAGATACCCAGTGGTTGAGCTGCTGGATCTGCACAGAGGGAGGGAGCCGCACACACAAATAGAGGAAGGACAAATTGGCATGGAGATCTCTGATATCAGAAGGGCTCATGCTGCACTCCATGGTGGAACTCAGGGAGTGCAATAGTGCATGTAACTTATACTCCACTCCCCTCAATCTGGCCACAGAGAGCCATTTTTGACTTGGCTGGCAGTCCAAGCAGCTGCTTCAAGAACCTTGTGCTCAGATCAGAGGTTGCCCCAGTGGCTGCACCGTAAGGCAGCTGACTGTTCCTGGACCCCAGTGTTCTGATTGTCTGACCCAGGGGCTGTGTGTGCCTGGCAGACCCTCTCTACTTGTCCTGGGACTGTCCAACAGAGGCTGATCCCCCACCTCAGACCTACAAGCTCTGGGGTAGGTTTCGCTGTGTAAATTTTGCAACACAGGCAGATCCATCCCCAGGATCTACACTGGCTGGGAGGGGCTGGCTTGCAGGACAGTGGCTACTCTGCACCACAGATACTGCCTTGTCCTCACAGGCTGGGCAGAGATTACCTTCAGCTCCCGTAACCTAGGAGTAGAAGGGGCACACCAAGACCAATCCTCTCCTCTGCTTTCAGGACCCAAGACCTGGGGCAAAGTTGGCCTAGAGTGAGACTTGGCTTCCAGGCCCCTTGAGTTTGCATTGGAGGCTTCCCCAGGGGCTGGTCTTGCTGGGCTGGTGGGCTGGTGTCTTCTTCTCACTCCACCGCCCCCTGCCCCCCCCCCACCATGCATCACCTTACTGGGGCTGAGACTGCCTCAGGTGACATCCCTTTGGGACATGTGAGGGCTTCAGGTCACTCAAGCTTTGGGTGATAGCTATTCCAGGAGAGCTCAGTTCTGGCTGACTACTCCCCAAGGATCAGTGACATACCCTTGTAACTGCTCTAGGATTCACAAGACTGACAGTGGCTCCTGGGGCCCCAGCTGAAGCAGGGCAAGAGTTTGGGCAGACAGAACAAAAGTGCCCAGGGGTTCAGCCCAGGCAGCTCAAAAGGCTATGTTCACAGGAAGCAGGGGAGGTGAAAGACTGAACCCCTTCTACAGGAGAATAATATTGGGAGGACTCCCAGGAATCTGACTTCCAGCTGAGAACAGCAAAACACAGTCCCACCAGCAACCTTACCCTGGAAGTACCTCCATCCAGATGTCAGATATGAACATATACCCCCAATGTATTTTTTTACCTCAGTGGTTATAACTCATAACCCTCCCAACTCTCCCCCAGCTTTATTTTCCTTCTTGCTGTTGTTGCTGTGTGTCTGTATTTGCATTTTTTTATACGTCTGTTTTGCATTGTTGCTTTATTGTTTCATGGTTCTTGTGCAATGTTTGTATTGCTGTGGTTTGGATTTGTGGCTGTTTGTGATCTTGCAAACTAGGGCATGTTCTCTTTGTGCTGCAGTCTCCCAGAAGTGAACCTCTCTGGTACCCCATTCTTCCCTTCTCCCTGAAAATACTTAAAATTTACTCTGCTCTCTCCCATCCTCCCTCAAAGTCATTACCCCATTCTCTTCCTCTTTCTTTCTTTTAGCAGAACATCCAACATCATCTCCACTCTCTTGCTGCTCTCTCTCCAAATTCACAAATTCCTCACTACCTTCCTATCACATTCCCTTTGCTCTCTAGACTTTTTTTTCCTTCACCTATAGAGGTATAGGAAAATTGAAGTGAATACCAAACTTGAAAATGGGTGTTTGCTTTCAAACCAAATATAGTGTGAGGACTCTCACTGAAGATAATTGCTAATCTGTTTACTCTTATAAATAGTAATTAACTGTAACAGCTACAGTTGGCACTGGGTAACCAGATCAACCCTGACTGTTGCATGCATTGGCTGTACATATAGACTCTTATCCCTTACCTCCTAATGTATTGGAAATCATAAAGGTCCACGATAATTCACAGATTGGGGAGCCAGCCATTGAACTGTACTATCCAAACTGTACCCCAGCCCAAACCAGCAAAGAGACAAAAACTCCATACACATCAACAACGTTCCCAAGTGAATTATCCAGTGACAGATCTCAGGCCCCACTCCCTAAAACTGAAAATGAGGAAAATGGGAAACAATTCTCCCTCAAACAAATCCCCGGCCAAGGAATCCATGGACAGGGTCCTACATGAAAACCCTACAAAAAAGTATCAACAATCTGATTATTAAATCAATCAAAAAATTAAAAAGACTTAAGGAAGGAAATAAGAAAGCAATTTTAGGAGCTGAGAGACCACTTTGATAACGAGCGTCTAGACATTTCTGAAGAGACGTAGCAGATAATCTCTTCTTGAATTGAAAAAAACAGTCAACCAAATTAAAAGCTCATTGGAAGATACTTATATCAGAATAAACTCAGTAGAAAATAGAACTTCTGCTTTCAAAGAATGAACATCAGAAATGAAGACAGGCTGAGCAATGTTAAATGGAAGGAAAATAGAAAAGAAATTTACTGAAGCATGACCAGAACTTCCAACAAGCATAGGACGAGATGAGAAGAAATAACCTGAGAGTTATTAGGATAGGGGAAAACACAGAACAACAAACAAATGGCATAAAGAACCTTCTCAATGAGATAGTCAAAGAAAATTTCCCCCATATCAGAATTGTTCCAGAAATTCAAATTCAGGACTCCTATAGGGCAGCAAACAGACCTAACTAAATTTGAAACTCACCGAGACACATCATATACAAAATGAATAACAGAGAAATCAAGGAAAAAATTTTAAAAACATTAAGGGAAAAACACCAAATCATAATCAGAGTAGTCAGTAAGGATTACTGCAGATTTTTCAGATCAGACAACAAAGGCCAGGAGGAGGGCCCCCAATGATATTTTTCAAATATTGAAAGAAAAATTTTCAGCCAAAGATACTACACCCTGCAAAATTCAGTTTTAAATAGGATGGAGAGAAACACAATATTTCCATGATAAGAACAAATTAGCAACATACATGAACACAAAACCACCTCTACAGAATATACTCAAAGAGAAACTTCATTCAGAGGAACAAGCTAACAATTCCCAAAGCCCATAAACAGAAGAAAGTCAGTAATAACATAAGTCACTAAAAGATATCCAAGATAGCACAAAATATAGCAAAGGTCACAATGCCAGGGACCTAGAATCACATATCTATTCTAACACTGAATGTGAATGGACTCAATGCCCCAATCAAAAGACACAGATTAGCTGACTGGATCAAAAAATAAAGTCCAACATCATGGTGCTTACAGGAGACACACCTCACAGCCAAAAAATTAGACACAGATTGAAGGTAAAGGTTGGCAAACAGCATCAGGCTTGTGGCCCATAAAGAAAGCCCGTGCTGTGATCCTTATGTGCAACAACGTTACTTTTGACCAAAAATCAGTCAGAAAGGGTAAAGATGGTCACTACATCACAGTAAAAGGAACAATACATCAAGAAGACATAACGATAGTTAACCTTTATTCTCCCAATTACAACCGTCCCAAATATATGGAAAAAGTACTCAAGGACATAAACTTCTTATCAATTTCAACACAATAATACTGGGGGACTTTAATACACCACTATCATCAATGGACACATCATCAAAGCAAAACATCAATAAAGATATCTCTAGCCTAAACAACTCTATCAATCAATTGGATTTAACAGACATTTACAGAATACTCTATCCCAAATCGGCTCAGTTTACCTTCTTAGCAGCACACAGATCCTTTTCCAAAATAGATCACATCCTAGTCCACAAAATTAATCTTAGCAAATACAAAAAAGTTGATATAATCTTATGTATCCTGTCAGACCACAATTGTATGATCTTAGCAATTAACAGCAAGAAAAACAACAGAAAATACACAAATTCTTGGAGATTGAATGATACCTTCTTGTATGAAGAATGGATCAAACATGACACGAGAACAGAAATAAAGAATTCTTGGAAATGAATGAAGATGATGACACAAGGTATCAAATCTATGGGACAGCATGAAAGCATTCTTTTTTTTATTTTTTTTCCACATTTATTAGAAGTATACTGCGATACAGGATACAGATGAGGGGGACACATTGTCAAAACTGTAGCAATCAATGTGTATAAACTTTGATAACCAGGGGTAATGCTAACGCATAGATAAGCTACTATGGGTTTCATCTATTGCAGTTTCCCCCAGAAGAACTCATGTGTTAAATGGGTATCTACTGTAGGAATAACATCAGCTTCTGGGATGGTTCCCCCATCTTCCCCATCACCAGACTCCTCCTATGAGTTCTTCATATACCCTCCCCCCTCCCCATCCCCTTCCCTCCACTTCCAAGTTACCTAGGGAGCTTTCGCCCCTGTTGTATTGAAAGTCATTCAATTTGAGGCTTTGTTAGGTCAGCCGTCTGTCCTACTGCTTCAACATAAATTCTAGTATCAGCAGATGAGAGAAACCATTCGGCCCTTAAGTCTCTGAGCTTGGGAGACTTCACTAAGCATAATTCTGTCCATCTCCATCCATTTGACTTCAAAAGCTATAATATCGTCTTCTCTGATGGCCAAGTAGTATTCCATAGTATATATGAACCAAAGCTTTTGTATCCACTCATCAAGTGAGGGGCATCTGGGTTGGTTCCATA
>PVKS010025145.1:0-30216 GCA_004027875.1 Aplodontia rufa | reverse complement strand
GCCCAATTGATAAATGGGCCAGAGAGCTAAATAGAGACTTCTCACCAGAGGACATTGATCAAGCCAATGAATACATGAGAAAGTGCTCTAAATCTTTAGTAATTAGAGAAATGCAAATGAAAACCACATTAAGATATCACCTTACACCAGTCAGAATGGCAAAGATGAAGAAAATAAACAACAATAGATGCTGGAGGGGTTGTGGAGAAATAGGCACACTAACACACTGTTGGTGGAGCTGCAAACTGGTACAGCCCCTCTGGAAAGCAGTATGGAGAATCCTTAAAAAATTAGGGATGAGTCCATCATATGACCTTGCTATTCCACTCCTGGGTATCTTTCCAGGGGACTTAGAATCAGCACATTACAGTGACACAGCAATATTGATGTTCATAGCAGCACAATTTACTATTGCTAGGCTATGGAAACAACCCCGGTGTCCCTCACAGGAAGAATGGATCCAAAAACTGTGGTACATTTATACCATGGAATATTACACAGCAATTAGAAATAATGACATTCCAGAAATGTTTTTAAACTTCAGGGACCCCCTGTTTTGTGTGTTTTTGTGTGGCATTAAATAATACACAACTTGCTGAGATTTCTTATCTCTTTTCACTTCCCTGGTCTTATCTAAGCATTGCATCTTGGTTCTCTATATTGTGCCACTAATCAATCAGTTTTTAATCCACTCCAGTTTCTTCTCAGCATGGCATCCAGTCTTGAAAGGAGCTCCCGATTGCTCAATGTCAAGAGTTGACAAGACCTAGACTTTAGCCCTTCCAGGCTTGCATAAAAGCCCTGCACTCACCCATTTCTGTAGCTGGCAAACCACTTCTGATTTGGGTTGTTGTTTTCAAATGGTCCGTGCTATGCTTCCCAATGAATATTTTTTTGATGATTTTGAGTTTCTCTTGTTCTCAGGTCCTTCAGATTCTCCCCACAGTTTTCCTTGTGCTTTCTCTTCAACACATTGCAAGGTCTGTAGCTGCTGGTGATTTGGTCCTATTTCTACTTTTGAGATTCAAGAGAGTATCATACCACCTAGTTTTATTATAAATTTTCCATGATACTTTTGTATCTAATTGCTGTGTTTATTTTTATGTGAGGATTTGGGAAGAGCCAAATGCTATGCTTCCACTGCCACCTTGATTTTACCCCAAATGGGAGTTTCAGCAATGTCATTTATGATGGCACACCAGAGTTCAGAATGGAAATAGACTTTCAGATTTCAAGTCAACACCACACACATTCAATGCCAAATACCCATGTATCCACCCTATTATTTATAATAGCCAAAGGCAAGCTAACTCTATTCCCTAATATTACATTTATAAATGGTAATATTTTATAGTAGAAAAATGACTTTGGATTTTATTTACTAGGTATTTGTTTCTATGTTGGTGGTTAAATTGATTATCAATAACCATTTGACCAACTCATAGTCATAACCATTTTCATTCCTTTATTGAGACGGAGTAGTCACCAAAATCAACAAAATATTTATCATAAAAAAGAAAAGGTTAGAAAGAAATATTCTTTAGGTAAGAAATATACTTATGGAATGAAGTATCTCAGGTACTTCCTTTAAAAAGGTTCTGAAACAAAAAAAATGCTTTCTAAAAATAATGTCTCTCAGAATAATTCACAGAGCTATATGGCACAAAGTAAGTTTAAAAAGGATATACAAAGTAGAAACTACTTTGTTAAGGGAAACTACATTTGATGGTATGCTTCCAATTAACCTTTGTTTCCTTTACTCTCAATCTCATTATGTAGGTGGTGCTTATATAAAATTACCTGGAAGCAGAAAAACAGGCCATCATTGTGTAATATTTCTTCTTGCATTTCCATGTCACACAAGATATCGATGGCCCTCTTGGATCCTCAGTGATGGACGCCAAATGCAAATCAATATCTTGTAGGAACTGTGGAACAAAATGGTCAATAAGTCCCATTTTCTTTTAGTTCATTTGCAGAATAATAAATAAAATAAAGAAAATACATAGCTAGACTTTCAATTTTTTCTTGTTCAGAAAATATAATCTTTCTAGATATTAATATGTGAATTTTGTTTTCAAATTTCTAAATGGTATTCCCACTGAGTATAAAAACCGTGTTGACATCAGGTAAGCTAACTCAATGTGGGTGCATACATACACAGAGTTAACATGGTATTTTTTTAATAACTTTAGTGCTGATGGTTGAAATTTTAAGAAACCAAAATGTGTTTCAGAAAAAATACATAGATTTTGTAAGTCAAAAAAGAGAACAATATCTATAAATCTTGTTGTAAACATAGAATTGTTATTTACCCAGAAGCATCAAAATCATTACTCTACTTGTAGTAGAGTTATCCCAAAACAATTATAAGTAGGTCAGCTCATATGTCTTCCCTACCACCCGCTAGTAAAATTTGGGATTAAACTAGGCAAGTCTACACTTGAATCCAGTTATAGTTTTCTTTCATGGCTAAAGGATCAGAGAACAAATTGTGTTTGTTGCAGGAATATGAGCAGAAGAGCATTATGGTTGAACCAAAAAAAATGTGAGATTGGCGGAGATCAAATGGATGCTCTATCACTCCATTGTTGTACAAACTAAGTACTCTTGGAATCTAGACCACAAGACAGCATGATGTGGCTCCACTTAGCATAAGGGCAGAATAATCCTTCCTGATGAGTCAGACCTGTGGGAGAGAATCTGTGTTGCATTTGAAAACTCCTTTGGAGCCTCTGCCAAGCAGCATCTTATACTAAAAAGACATATAATTACATACAGTGACTAATTCATCTCTATAGATGACTTACATGTTATTTGTTTACCTGTTTGTCTCCATCACAGAGTCTGCATCTTATGGGACAGGAGTGTGACTTCTGCATTAATTTGTCCTGGTAGTAGAATACAATCCTTGGAATGTTAGCAACCAATAAAGGTTTTTGAGTTTCAAGTTCATAAGCAGATGAGGCCATTCAGACAAGATAGTGGCACTGGCAAATCTGAGTAATCAAATTTCAGGCCATTTGTGAAATTTCAAATAAAACTGTTTTGTAAATACAGTAATTTTTTTTTCTATTTGGAAGTATCCTTTCACTTGTTCCCTTTGTTACTTATTCTTATTTGTTAATAATTAAAACAATCAAAGGATCTTTGAATTTATAAATATAGTGTTTCCCCAGATTTTTTTAAATTTACAAACAAAAATGTTTGCTAAAACAAAAAGGGGAGACTATTCTTTTTAAAGGTTGTTCTATTTTTTTCCAAAGGTTATTTTATGGTCTGTGTTCCAGAGTGAGCTTATATGTTTTAAACAACCTAGACTTAAAATCAATTTTAACTTACTTTCAACACTCATGTGCATTAAACCTGACCCAAATAATTTATTCATTCCTGGGTTGCCAAATTGTGCCAAAAGTGCCAGGAGCTTACAAACTCTCTAACCCTAAGTTGGGGTTCATCTCTAGAAAGAGTCTAAGTTGGGTACTCTCCTCAGTATATTCCCAGTATATTGCTTAAATCCTCACTAAAGATTTAAGCAATTGCCATATATCTGTGCTGTCTCCTTTCTAGTCCTCCCAGCAACTCCCACACAGTGACTATTGAGTAGTACTCCTTTGTGTTAGCAGCTGGCTTTTTTCTTTCAATGTATTTTAAGAACCATCCTAGCTGCAAAGTAAAGCTCTGTTAAGGAATTACTCATATTCCTTTTGACTTCTCTAAGATCTTGTTTTATGTGACATAACTTTTAGTCATATATAAACTAGGAATTAAGTGGACACAAAATTCCACCCCCTCAAATTTCTGAAAGATGTTGAATTATTTTGTAGAATCACTTCGAGTATAAAGACATCTTATTAAATGCTTAGTCAATGAACTGGGAACTTTTAAAAAGTTGGTTTTTAGCAGGTATGATGTTTAACATGTTTAATAACCAGTATAGTAGAGGTACTGACCTCAGAACAAATGTTGGTGGCCATAGCCCTGGATTAGGGGCCTGAATTATTTCCTAATATGCCAGATGTTAATTACTGGACCCATGAGAGGTATGGCTGATCTGCAGAGATTAGATGGGGAAATAGTGGGATACTCAGGGGTTTGAGGCAATGGCTACTTATCAACAGATAGAGTGAAAGTTCTATAATAAAATAACTGTGCATAGCTAGTGGCATATATTAATATAAAATAAGTCCCGTGTTGTCTTTTTTTCAAACAGAAAAGAATATAAAAGATAAACACAATTAAAAGAACTATTTCACTTAGAGGAAGAAGATAACTAACCCATTTCACAGCATTCTCAAGGATTCTACATAATCCATGAGGGAGGTGAGGTCTGACCCTGCAATTTGGGGAAGGGGAACCTCCTCATGAAAGAAATCTTTCTTACACAAAATTTAATATATATATATATACACATATATATGTGTGTGTTATATATATTTGTGTAATATATAAATAGTTGTGTAATATATGTATGTATTTGTGTACTATACATAAATTTTGTGTAAGAAAAACATAATTACATAAACATACTTCTAGAGCCTCTCCCAGAAGCTTTCTAGCTTCAACATCATTACCATCACTAAATCCTCCTCTGTAAATTATTAATGGAATAACTGTTGAGTCTTCAAAAGATTCTCTTGTGCCCAATATAAATTGTTAACTATGGAAAACTAAGAAATCTATTAAAATCCAGAATTAATATTATATGTGATATTAACTGTTTTTCTATAAAATGAACATGGAAATCAAATAAGTCAAAGGAGAAAATAAGTTAATATGTGCATATTTGTCCATCCTGCTCAAACCTTTTCAAATCTTGGCCAAAGGCCATTCATAGCTTAGAACGGAAATATTTGGAAAACTAAAAGGTTATCATCACCTCTCTCTAGAGTCTGTGTGTGAAACTTTCCATGTCAAAATTGATGTGGACTCTTACTTCAAGCATCAACCTAAAATTCAGACTTCTCTGGCCATTCAGTGGGTACCTTGATATGAGGTTGAGAGCTATTTGTTTGTTTTGATTTTGAGGAAGACTATTATGCTGACAGATACCTGGAATAAAGGCAAGGAGGAGGGAGACAGCTGTCAGCCTCCTGTCAATGCCTATGACCCACTTTTCAACCCTCCTAAAATCACCTGATGCTGGGGCCCATCCCAGATGGATTGAATAAAAATCCCTGGGGGTGGAGCATTAGAATTTGTAAAGGGGTGATTAAAATGAGTGTTTTGAGGTCAAGAAACACTGCTACATAACTACAGCACAAACAAATGAAATCAAAAACTAAAAAAAGAAAAAAGTCTGTTTCAGGATGGAATTTCTGAGACAAGGTTCTCCAAAACAAAGTCTAAATGAATAGAGAGCACTTTCACTTGCACCTTGGGATTTGGAATCTGTGAAAGATCAAACAGAGGGAACACTTGGCAGGGGCTGAGATTATCACAGCAGGAACCTGCAGGTAGATCTTGAACAAGCAGTCCCTTGGGTTAAAGAGAGCTAGAAGCTCACAGGCTGACAAAGGGAACAGGGTAGACAACATGCAGTGAATGCATCTGACAGATTCTGAGGCATATGCCCCATTCCCCATGAGCCTGAAGACTTATCAGGTGAGAATTTGCAGGAGTTAAAGGTACTATGTGGTGGGGGAGTGAAGCTTTTAGTATGTGATGATATCTGTGATAATTTTTAACAATTGAATTTTGTATTATTTATTGTAATATATACTGTGTCAGGTTACTAAATTGTAGAAGAAAAAGAGTATCAGTGTTGAGGACTACAAGTGTCTATAAGTTACCATGTAATATGAGTTATCTGAATAAAGAATAAACTGGATGAATGGATGGATGGATGGATGAATGGATAGATGGATGGGAAAATGCCAGAATCTGGGGTAAGAATAAAGAATAAGGCAAGTGTCAGTTTACCCAACAAAATATAGAATAATCCGAAAACTGACTTTTTTCAAAACATACATACATAATGAGATATGAGCAATAAGATTAGGACAGTGTATCTATTCACATGATCTAAAAAATAATTTGGGGTCCCCCTAAGATTTAAGAGTAGCTATAAAAATATAGTTTAATGTCAAAATTGGGAGTTCCAAGAAATTTTAATTTATGGAAATTTGGGAGTATTGCAAGATAGGCATATTACCTACCATGGCAGATCTTATTTATGTGGTTTCTATGTCTCACTTAGGGGAGATACATCTGAATGGTGTGTGTGGAGGAACCATAAACAGGTTCAAAGAATGAATTAGAGAACAGAATGGTCAAGTCTGGCAGAATGAATCGAGGAATGGAAGAGACCATTGGCCATGACACAGCATAAGGACTGAGGGGTCCTGAGAAGTGTGAGAAAAAGGAGTGAAGAGACTAAAGTATGTGAAGGAGAAAGAGAAAGCTGTTTCAGCAACACCTACCCCATCATTTTACCCAAACTGCTCCTAAAAATAAAAAATATACTATTTTACATGTAAATAAAAATCTCTAGGCCTTATCATTATTTTGAGTAATATGCAGTCACCCTTTATATTATGAGCATCTCATGACATTGCAAAGTCCTCAAGGAAAACTTCTCAACCTTCAATATATTTCCCACAAGTTCTGCATATTTTAGTGCTCAAAAAAAAAATCCTTCCACAATTACCACATATTTTCTTTTACTTTTATCTTTGGTCATTCCGCAGTTTGGAGTCTTCTCTAAAGGCATTACAACATAAAGAAAATTCTCTTTTCACCAAATTGCTTTGTTCCTCCCATGAAATTTTTATGTTCTTTTAAAAGAACACTTTAGAATGCCCTTGTTTCAGAATTGTAAAGGAATATGAAATCTAAGTGACTAAGTCAGCCTGGTGGGTCAGAAATGCAAAATTACTGCAATCTGTTTCTCAGTTTATCAGTCTCCCTAAAGGCCATTAAGTCCTATGCACAGCCCTAATAGCTTAGTCTGTAAATGCTCTGAGGCATAGCACAGAAATTAAGATGGGAGTTTAATTTATTCCTTCTTCCATTCAACCCTTAATCTTTTTCCAGTGCTTTGCAAGCTGATTTACCTTAAATTGCAATTATTCTATAAAAAGAATTTTAGAAGAAAAGGACCAAGCCTTTTGCATTAATTCTTTCACCCTTTCCCTTTCTTCAAGTATGGGGGCAGGCAGAACAGGGGAGTCTTCCTCCAACCCAAGCCTTTGGTGACTGCTTCCTCCTCCTAGCTCCCGTAATACTAATAATTTAAGTCTTTCCCTTTGTACTTAATGTTTTACAGTTACTATTACTGCATATCAAATGGCCGCAAAACTTTGTGGCTTGAAACAACTACTCCATTGCACTCTCAGAGTCTGTCAATCCAGGATTCAGATAGAACACTGCACAAATGGCTTCTCTGTTCTACAGTGCCTGGTCTTCAGCTGGTAGCTACATTATGGCCATGTGTTGCTACCTCAGGCATCCCTGAGGCACAGGCGGGGCGATCCAAACCAGTCGGATTCCCCCCCCCGGGGGCCAAATCAGGAGGGTAAGTGCTGGCGGCCGAAATCCCCAGAACCCCCCCTTCCCTCCTGGCTGGGGAAATGAGTCAACCACACACAGTGGATGGCAGCTCAGAATCCGTTTATTCCCAAGGCATGTGGATTTTTATAGGGAGGGGAGACAGCCAAGGTACCAATGGTGAAGTGGCAGACTGGCTTATCCCAGCCAATGAGGGACTGCTATGTTGGTGTTGTCAGCTATCACCAACTGGAAGGTACAGAAAGAGGAAGCAGCCCTCAGGCACAGGTGCACGCTCTTTTTTGCTCAGAGCGCGCGAAACATGAAAGAGGAAGAGAGGAAGAAGTGTCGTGGCATCCAGCACAGCGTTTGTCTTTTGCACAGTGCCCAACAATTCCCCCTTTTTATTTTATTTGAAGGCGCCCAGGATCTGTCTTAGGTTGTGGATGCGATAACCCTCTTTACCCGTCATGGGGATGGGCAACAGCATGGTTGCTTCCCTGTCTTAGGTTAGCAAGGCATCTATTCCATCTTACCCATCATTGATTCAAGGACTCATGTCTCCTTCAACACATGAAACCACACTGGGGGGGGGGGTCTTGCCGTTGCTGCTGTGCCAGCAGCATTTGCTGCATTGCATGATTTTTAGTCTGTCACTGCTGCCATCGGCCGCGAGAGCAATAAATGAGAAAAATTATACCTAAGCTTAACACTCTAATCCAGGAAGCAATGCCAGACCAATTTTTTAAAAGGTTAAGGGCTTTTGACATCCAGGTAGTCAAGACAGATAAAGACATAGGTGGAACTCGGGGCTCATTCAGAGCCTTAATTTCTCTAATTAACAAAGTGGTTAAATTCCTAAACTTGTTGTTTCAAGGGCCCCTCACCATTTCACTTAGTTGAGATATAGATGTAGACAGGTTGTGCATAATATAAGAAACAGGTGTTACACAAATATCTTTGAACAGTGGGGAACAAGACATAAGTGAAATATCATACAGCAATTCTAATTCTTGCATCAAGTTAGTTTTTTGGTTTAATAGCATTATGCCTGTTTGCAAATGTTCATTAATTTGCTATTGAGTACTTAGGGCAGTAGCAGTTTGCCCAGCCAATTTATTTACCACTGTCCCTGTGGCCATTGAATGGTGTATAGCCAGTCCCATGGCAGCAGCAGCTGTAGTTGCAGCCACAATGGCTGTTGCAATAGCCACTGTAAATCCGAAGTCCCTTCAGGTTCCATAGAGGTGAACGTTCTGGGCATTCACCTTCACTTCCACTGGAACAGGAATCATTGTGGGTACACGGATGAGGGGGGAGTCAGGAAATCCCTCCTAGCAGGAACAAAGCTCAGTACGACTCCCTGTCATTTTGATGTCCCATCAGAAGCAGAAAGCTGATGCACAAGGCATTCCAGAATCCACCAGGACCACTATTCTCCTGTGGAAAAAATACAAACACTACCTCCACCCCAGATTAAGACCGGGTCAGGTCCATGCCATTATCAATGGGATCCCTCCACATGACCTGTGCATAGGGTCGGCCACTAGGATGCCAATGGCATTTGGCTGCGGGTATTATAGTTAACATCCAAAATTTAAAAATTAAGAATAAAGAGGATATGATTAAGTAGGTCTCACGGGGCAGTATACTCCCCCTTTTTATTTTTAAGTAGATAATTTTTGATGGTGAGATATGCATGATCCACAATGCCTTGATCCTTTTTAAAATCTGTATTCTGATATAATCCTTATGAAACTTTTAATGTTTTCAATCACTTTAAACCTTTTGTAGTCTTTATATATAGAATTACACCTGTTAGAATTTTATGTCTTAATAACCTTGCTTTCTTTTAGTGAAGACCCAGATCAAAGCAATCTTAAATTATCTTTTTAGTGTTTAATCTATAAAAGCACATTTAATAAACCCAAATGTATGTTACCTTATAGAACTTATAAGAACACACTTAATAAACACAAGTGTCACCTTATAGAAACTAAATCAAGATAAATCGAATTTACTTAGCAGTTAATGTTTTCATGTGAATTAAAAGTCATTTGGATCCATTTTTCCCCTTTTTAAATCTAATTTATGAGTACTCATCTATAAGCCAATTTGGTACCATATTGAACACACATATAACATACATGTACACAAATACACAGGACAGGTGTGCACACATACACACACAAAAAAAAACCCCACAGGAAACAGATTTTAGAACCTTGCAATAATTGACCTTTTGAATAAAGACAGCAGTAAAAGCCATAATTTAAAAAAAAATTTGTTAGATAAGACTGATTGAAAAATATTTGTAGGTATATAAAATAGGTGAATTCACCGGTAAAATTGAGCTCAAGTCCTAAAAAATGAAATGGCCATACTTATTTTGTTAAAAGAGAATGTATACATCTTTAGTACCAGAATTATAGTTAATCTGGGAATTGAAGGAATGAGAGCAGGCAAAATCCTCAGGAAGTTATTTTTAAAGAATAAAGAAAATCTATATGGGATCTTTTCAATTTCCTTTTTGTGTTCAAATGAAGAGAAAACTCCTTAGGAATTAGTGATTTTTGGTATTTTTGGGTCTATCCTATCAGTTTTCTAAAGTTGAATCCCTATTATTTTTTTTTAAGTACAAGAATGTAGGACCCTTAAGCATATCTAAAGGCTAGGAACTTGGCCTTTCCCTTACAGCCACTTGAATTTAAAAGTAGCATTTTAAGCTCCTTTTTGCCCCCCTCTGGTCTCAAACCAGTTTAGGCATTAGCTCATGTACGAGAGGGAAGGGAAGTGGTGTGTAGGAGAAAATGGCGCTGGACCTTTGCCAAGCAGCTGGTTTTATTGGTTGAATGGGAGGATCAGATGACAGGGCTGGTCTTTTAGAGATTGGCTGGTGAGTCTATCAATCCGTTGGAGTTTGTCTGCCAGCGTCATGATTGGCTGTTATTTTCGCTGGCAAGCTGCCCTTTGCCCTGCCCTTAGCCAGCGTCATGACGGTGCCAGCTATCTGAAGGCACATCCCCAGCCTGTCGCCATGACTGGTCGGCCATGATCGGCCATGCAGCCTGTCTGAAGCCCTGCCCCCAGCTGGCCTAACATCTATACCTAAAACTTATTTTGTTATTGTAACCTTATTAGATATTTCATAGCTATCTTAGGTCCTATAATTGTTAATTCTATAAAATACCTGTGCATCCTAATTTATGAGCTAAAAGGTTAAAGCCTAACCTCTACAGAGACAAAAAGGGTAAACACTTCTTAATTACTGTTAAGGAATTAAAATTCAACAAAAGATTTTTTTTTGGTACCTCATTAAGTGATTTTGTGTGGTCCTGAATGGCTTTTCTTGGCAAAGTACTTGGAGAATGCAAAGCACCCCTCACTAATTTCCATAAGGACATAGTGGATAGGAGAAAGAACAATAAAAGACCTAGCAGTTTCTAGTTTAATATCTGTGCCTTGCTCATACAATATTTTGTGTAGGACCATTACCTTTTGAGCTTTAGAGCCTTCAGATCCCATATATCTTGAAATAATCCTAATTCCTAAAATAATCCTAATTCTTAAAAGAATCTTAGTTCCCCCTCTCTACTTACCTCTGGCCAGAGCATTTTCCAGGGGGTCCCTCAGCATGTCCATCATATTCAGGTACCTGTTCGGGGCGCTACTTGAAAGTTATTGTGAGTGAGTAGACGTATACAATTGCCAAAGTCTCATTGTAGAGTCTCTGGGCAAGGGGAACCCAAGATGATGTCATCCAAATAAATGTAAAGAAGATCACTATGGACCTCCAAGGGTGAGAGCAAATTGATATGTAACTTTGACAAATAGGGGGGCTTTAGCCATTCCCTGGGGAAGTACGGTCCCCTCAAATCTTTGATCAGGTCTTTTAAAATTAAGAAAAGGGAGGGAAAAGGCAGACTTTTCCATATCTTTTGGGTGGAGGGGAATGGAAAAGAAATAATCCTTAATGTCAATAATAATCAAGTGATAATCATTAGGAATTTGAACCTGCAACCTGTAATGCACACCAAGCAAGCACTGTGAGTGCTGCAACCTCTGAGCCATCGATCCAGCCCCCAGGCTCCCAGGAATACCATGTGGCCTGGCGGTTGCTCCCAGGGTTAGAGGTGGATGTGGTATGCGGTGAGGGCAGGAGAGAAGGGGACCCACCTTTAGCAGGCCATGGGGCCCAGCCAAAAGGAGAAAACACCCCGAGGTGGGGGAGATCCCCAGATTGGACTTGAGCTTCCCTAAGGAGCTGCTCAATTTGGTCCCATATGTGCCAATCAAATAAATTACTTTCAGGTAGCCAGGAGGCCACCCTAATAAACGTGGTCCATGCGGCTTTTGCCTGACCATCAGTAAGCTCCAACCCTCTGCTCTTAAGGAGAATTCTTAGAGGGGGGGACAAGGAGTATCACCAAAGGAGCAGAGAAATAAGGGCTCTTACAGCAAAGAGAAGCCCAAACATTGGAGTCCAAGTGTTGAGGTGAGCCAGAGGGCTCCATGTCGGCTGGCATGAAGGACAGGGAGAAAAGAGAAGGAGCCCAAGAATGCTGAGGTAATTTAGAAAATTCACCTTCAGTAGACATAAGGAGAGATTAAAAGTAAAGAAGGAGGGGCCCTAAGACCAGGGCAGTGGGCGTACTCACCCGAGCCAGAATTTACTCAATGTCTTCCTTGCAGGCGATGTCCTGTCGGCGGGAGCGTGAGCAATTCCTCACACGGGGCACCATTTGTCACTGCCCAGGTATCCCTGGGCATAGGCGGGACGATCTGGACCAGCTGGAACGCCCCCAGGGGCCGAATCAGAGGGTGAGTGCCAGCGGCCGAACCTGGACCTCCCTTCCCTCTTGCTGGGTGTCCCTTCCCTCCCGGCCGGGGAAATGAGTCAACCACATGCAGTGGATGGCAGTTCAGAATCCGTTTATTCCCAAGGCACGTGGATTTTTATAGGGAGGGGAGACAGCTAAGGAACCAATGGTGAAGCAGCAGACTGGCTTATCCCAGCCAATGAGGGACTGCTATGTTGGTGTTGTCAGCTATCACCAACCAGAAGGTACAGAAAGAGGAAGCAGCCCTCAGGCGCAGGTGCACGCTCTTTTTTGCTCAGAGCGCACAAAACATGAAAGAGGAAGAGAGGAAGAAGTGTCATGGTGTCCAGTGCAGCGTTTGTCTTTTGCACAGTGCCCAACAGCCATGGGCTGAGTTCATCCACAGGTGGCTTTGCTCACAAGCCTGGTGATTGATACTGGTTTTAAGCAGTTACTTCAGTGGGACATTGGCTGGGGCTGTCAAATGAAGCATCTACTGGAGCCTCTCCATGTGTCCTGGGCTTGTTTATAGCATGGTGACCTCAGAGTAGTTAGTTTTAATGTGTGAGTAAGATCTGCACATGCGAGGTAGAAAAATGCATACCTTTCATGATCTAGACTTTGTAGTTATGCAGGGATTTCCTCTACATTTCATTGGTTATAAGCAAATCATTAAATCTAACCAGACATAAAGGGACACATATCCCCCCTCCCCTGATGAAGGACTGCCAAATAATTTGTGGATATTTGATAAACATTTCAATTTGTTTTCTTGTGTTATTGCTTTCTATGTATATGTCCTGACTTTTAAGTTTCCTATTGTTCTAAGCTGGTAGGATTGCCAAAAAAGCAAATAAAAATATAGAATGCCCCATCAAAATTGAATTTCACATGAGTAGGTCATATTTATACCAAAAGATTATTTGTTGTTTATATGAAATTCAGTTTTAACTGGTTGGCCCATACTTTATAAGACAACTCTACCTAAGCAAACAGTCCAGTTTGAAAGGTATCAGAGAGGTTCATTGTGTGCCTGTTATTCACCCAAATGTGACATCTCATTAAATTGCTGACTAACTGCATACAGAGAATCCCAAGACTCTATTCCCTCTAGTGGTCTCATCAAAGTGAAAGCAATGTTCTGCACCCAGATCTTCAGGTTGCTACCTCAACCTGACAGGGAAGTCCCTGGGAGCCTGGACTAAGAAGTATGCAAGTCTACTTCAATCCAGGATTAAAATTATCATTGAGTAAAATTTTACAGATTTCTGTGTTGCTTTTAAGGGTAAATAGATTTGAAAACTCCATAACAAAATTTTGTTAGGTTTTGAAAATAAAATTGGGTACTTTTATAAAATGATTTTTTAAAAAGTAATACTATATCAAAATGCTTATGTTTTCTTCCCTTCCTTCAACACATTTATCTCTCTGTAACAGTCTGGTTTAGAATATCTATTTTCTTGATGACTTTATTCTAAGCATACTGCGAAATTTTCAACAGAGAACTTATAAAGAGGTTTCAAAATTATTCTAAGAGGTTTATCAACCCCAAGTCATATTTGTGTCATGAATATGTAAAAACACTATTAGTTTTTATGGAAATTTACAACATTTAATCTTCAAATTTATGAAACTGGGAGAAAAATATTGAGTTGGCTGCTGAACTTCTCTCATGGAGAATGTTATTTTATTCACAACTATATTGCATCCATAGGTTTGTTTACAAAATTTAGGTGATAGGAGAGTTAGATAACATAGGGAAAGAGTTTTAAAAAGTTAAAGTGCTTTGCATAAAGTAAATAAACAGAATCAGATATTGAGCATAATTGAGTTTCTTCCTTGAGATGAAATGAGAAATGGTCAAAGAAAGAGAAATTAACCCAAAAATGAAGTAAGATAGGAGTACCCTATAGGAAAAGATGACCAATTAAGAAAAAAATATAGATAGATAAATGTTAAATGACATTTACTAGATTATTTACAACTTTGTTCAATAATTCTTCCTATATTCCTCTCTTTGAATATTTTCTTTTCCTACATGAATTCTGAGCTGAATATATCAGAAGGGACACTAGGTTAGAAGTTTTAACCAATTATATTAAATTTAAGAATGAAAATGAACCTAGTAGACTGACACTTGGGCTGTACTAAAATACATACATACATATATACAAGCATGGTGGAGAGGCTGATATATGTCCTTCCATGTGTTCAGCTTTTTAAAATTAATTTCATTTTAACTGATACATAAAAATATAAAATTGTAAAAATAAATGGGATAATGTGATGTTTCAATTTCTGTATACATTATGTAATGTTTTAATCATGTTAAACCTATCTATCTCCTCAAATACTTATCATTTCTTTATGGTGAAAACTTTCAAAATCTTTTCCTCTAGCTTTTTGAAGTTTCCAGTACATTATTATTATGTTAGTCACCCTCTTGTGCAATAGCACCACAGAACTTCCTGTTCCTACCCAACCATAACTTACTACCTATTATTCAACCTTTCACCTTTCCACTATGTCCCTTCTTTCTCCAGTCTCTGGTGACCAGCACTCTACTCTCTACTTCTATGATATCAGCTTTCGTAGCTTCTCTGCATAAGTGAGATCATGCAGTACTTTCTGTGCCGGGTTTCATCCATGTTGTTGCAAATGACAGGATTTCCTTTTTGCTATGGCATAATGGTATTCCATGTACCACATTTTCTTTATCTCTTCATCAATTAATGAATGCTTAGGTTGTCTCGCTGTTCATCTCTGACATTAATTTGAAAGAAAACATGTGCAAAATAAGGATAAACCAAGTCCTCAGAATGACTAAGACCATAGCTGTGAGTGTAAGCATGTCTTTTTATTGCTTCCAGATATTCTCTCACCTTTCCTGTGGGTAAGTAGTTGTTTAGGAATTTGTCACTGGTTTGCTGGTATTCACTCTGAAAATGATATGAGCTATGACCACAGTTATTGCCATAGGAGGGTGGAACAGAAGGGGTGAGTTGAAGTTCATTCACAGTTGCAGAATGCAGGTAAGGGACTAGAGTGAAATGCATGGTGAAAGCAGTCAGATGGAAAGTTAAATCCCTGCTGGTTTACAAGGAAGACTTAGTTCATGCAACAAGGTATGACATTAAGTTAAATTCATTTTTAAAGACAAAACTCAGGCCTAAAAAGAAACATTAAAAATATAAAACTTATACCAATAATAATCCAGTATATTAATAAATAATTTTAAAACTACAGCCATTTACTTTTGTATAATTTCACAAGGCAATGTCAGGATTCTTCTTTCACTCTGAAATATCTCAATGTACTAATACTTTATTGAGTTAAAAGTAAACTCGCAAAGTAGGCATTTTACAAAATAATCAATGATATACTATTCCTAGAAATGCCATTGTTATTTAAATTTTTCCTACACTTTTCCTAAAGTTCACATGACCAGAATTATACATGAAGTACCTATAAATTACAAAGAACTTCCAGTAATATGACAAAACAAGAATTTTTAATTCATAATTGAAAGCAATCCTATTGAAAAATGTAAGTTAAATTTTATTCTACTTTTTTATTCAGAATACCTTTGGTTAATTTGTGGTGTCTTTGCATTAAAATAAACATTCCACTTGCTCATAGTAGTACTTAGATAACCAGTTGAATTATTTCAAAGTGTCATTTGCTTTTCAAGTCAATACTAAATTAGTAATACAAATTTAGGACATTATAAGAGGAAATTTGTTATTCTCAAAAATTGCCCAGAATACTAACTGAATAATCTTTACTTTAAATATGCTGTCAATCATTATCATTATCACAGAAGACAGAATCATTTTTAGGGAAAAGAATAAAAGAATTTTCCCACAGATAATCATTTAAAATGACAACAGTAATCATTTGCTCAGTCTAAGAATATGGAGAATACTTCAGAGTTTATATATATCTATATATAAAAAGACAACCAATGAGAAAAGTTGTTATGGTTTGGGTCCTGCAAAGGTTCTGTGTTAAAAACTTGGTCCCTAATGCAATAGGGTTTAGAAGTGGGAGTCTTAAGAAGTAATTGGATCATGAAGGCTCTGACCTCATCAATGGGTTAATCCATTGATGGATTAGTAAATAGATGGCATTATTGGTAGGTGGTAAAAGCTATAACAGGTAGAGCCTACTTGGAGGAAATAAAACACTGGGGACATACCCTGGAAGGATATGTCTTAACCCCAGTTCCTTCTTCCCCACTTCCCCAGCTTCTGGGCCACCATGAGGTGAGAGCTTTCCTCCACCACACCCTTCCACATGATGTTCTGCCTCTCCACAGGCCCAGAGCAGTGGAGCTGACTGACCATGGACTGAAACTGTGAGCCAAAATAAATTTTCCTCCTCTAATTTGTTTTTATCAGGTATTTGTTCCCAGCAACAAAAAGCTGGCTAACACAGAAGTTACAGGTTTTCTGAAACCAAATTAAAAAAAAAAAAGATATACAATGACTATCTGCCATATCATTCCTAAGCTCACTATTACTAATTTTGATTTTTCATTTGTTGCTAATTGATGAGGAAGGAAAATTCATGTTGTGTGTATAAAATAGGTTAAAAACTGCCTAAGATTCTAGGAAATTTACCCCACAACAGTTTTGGAAGACAAGTTATATTGACTTTTAAGTGTTTCATGATTGCTTCTCTTTTTTTAGTCATTAAAGATGTACCAAGTGCTTAGTATATGTCAGGAACTCTCAAAGGGTTTTCTTCCCTCTCCTTATATGAGTAATTAAAGATGGCGCCAATCTAATATTGCTGCTTGTGAACTGTCTTAAAACAGAAAACTATAATAATTCAAACCACAGGAGTATAACTGCACATCTCCTTAGATCATATATAACTAAAATTATATGTTAACATTGTTTTAGTAGGGTGGGATTGGGATAGTATTTCAAGAGACCTAAATTACCCTAAACAAAAGTTGAGTATTTAAATGATACATTAATAAAAACGTATATGTGCATCACAAAGACCTGAAAAACAGTCCTTGGACTACTCAGTTTTCTGTTACTATAACAAACACCTGAGATAATCAGGTGGAAAGGTTCACTGTGGCTCACAGCTTTGGAGTTCATGGCTAATCATCCCCTTGCTTTGGAGCTATGGCAGAGCAACACAAAATGGCAAGAAAGTATGGCAGAGCAAATGTTAACTTCATGGCATCTGGGAAATAAAGAGAGGGAATGGGGAGGCTGGGATGCCATCATCCCCTTGGAAAGCTTGCCCAGTCACATAAGACCTCATAGCCCTCTTGGAGGTTTCTACCACCTCCCAATCCCCAGCACCAAGCTGGGGACCAAGCCTTTAACACATGGGCTTTTGGAGGACACTCATCCAAATCACAGCAGTCTTTGACTTTGCTACCTCTAATTAGAAATAAGAGAAAAGCTATCAATAGCCTTCTTATGTGAGGGACCTATGACATCTCTATGAAGGTGAAGCATCATGAGTGCAAAGTATTAACTATGCTCTGACAAACATAGGTGAAAATGTCCAGAACCTGAAGTCCAGAGCCCTCCACCAGCCACTCAACTCTACAGGTTATCGGGGAAAATAACTTGAGGGACTATGGTCATTACCATGGCATTTTATCTACATACCCTACTGTGAAACACTTGGCCTTGGGTAGTGTACTGAGTAAGCCCCTCCATAAACAGCATGAATTAAAAGTCCTCTGTGGACAATTTTCCCTCGAAGTATTTCAACTCTGACGGAGAGAATAGAAAAGTAAATCAAAGGTGGAGATTTTCTTTCTAAGATTTCTCAGAGTATGGCTGTGGGCTTCCAACTTCAGAATGAATTAGTCTCTTAGTAATGGGATGGGGTGGTGAGTTGAGGAGTTTACTTTCATTGTGATCACTAGGATTTTAAAACCACTCAACTTAAAACTGAGAACATTTGGCCTTAACAATTAATTCCAACCCATCTCTGCCCTGGACCTAGCCCTGATCCCATCAGAAAAGAAGCATCTCCAGTTCAGAAGGCAGCCTTAAGTCCAAACATCTATGACACCTGATGAGTTGTGAACCAAGTGTTTCTGGTGCTTCCCTTCCTGCACTACCTGCTCCTCACTGCTGGTTATGGCCCTGTGACTCACTGTTCCCAAATGAGATGTGATTATGAGCACTCAAGGTCATTCTAGGAGAGGTTTTAAAAGTTGAATTATGATTTCCACACCCCTTTTAAATTCCTTCATAACTGTGGAAATATTGGATGGATTCTCCCTCAGCCAGAGTCCTGGACAAGAACCATGTGGCACAGTCTCCAACTGATGGATTTGTGATGGGACACAATGGACATGAAGTGTGAATAGGAAAAAAAAAACAACTGTTTTTATGCCACTGAGATGCTCAAGGTTGTTTCCACCAGCCTGATACAATTCTACCCAAGCCCCATTGTTAAATTGAGATCCTGAGCATCCTATTGGTAGAATAAAAAGAGAGGAAGGAGAAGTTCTGAAGTAAATGCTAGGTTAACTCTACTTGTGATGGTAATTATATTTTAGAATTAAATTGAAACCCTAGTTAAACACACACACACACACACACACACACACACACACACACACACCTCTCAAAACTGAAACAGTCGGAAGTCTACCACTTCAGAGAAGGTGCATCTCTCAGCTCCACCTCTCACATCCTTTCAGTCGGTTCCAGGTTTGTCTCATTCTCAGCTTTGTCTCCTCAGGCTCTCTCTATAGGCTGACCTATGCAGGGTACCCCAAGGACATCCTAGGAACAGCCTTGGCTGTCATGTCTTCACTGTCTCTTAAGGGCATTTGACTTTATTACAGCACCATGAAAGATAGGTATGAAAAACAATTCCACATAAGTTTCAATGAATATAAGTTCCCAGAAATTACCACTTAAATTAATTTCTTATCATTAGCCAATCACTTACTCAAAAGCAGGGTCAAATGTGTAATACAGGTTAGTTTTCTTTGTGTGACATGTTGTTTAGAACTTTATGGTGCATCAAACATGTCATGGGTTTTATCTCTTTGGATTGCTACCACAACTCTGCCAATAGAAGAATGATTTTATTATTACCCTGTTATGGATAAAAACAGTCATATAAAAGAGAAATTGCTGCCTGCTTTATTTATACCATCAAACTCAAACCCAGTTCTTCATTCATCCTATCATTCAACAAATAATTATAGGTACTGAAGCTGCAGCACTGAAAAAAACAGAGAAAAATTCTTGACCTTTGGAGGTTACAATATAGGGAAGACAAAAATAAACTAAATAAGCTCATTATGTAACATATTAGCAGGTGATAAATACCTTGAAAAACATAAATTAAGAAAAACTTTTTATCTAAGTAACCAGAGTGGAGTTGTCTTGCATTTTAAAATAGAATAAGAAGGGAAAACATTCATAAGAAAACAGCACTGAAGGAGTTGAGTGAGTACATCATGCCGACAGCAGTGGAGAAGCCTTCCAGGAGGAAGATCAAGGGCAAAGAAAGAGCTGCCAGGCTTGTGTAGGAACAGACACTGCAATAAAAATAAGGAATCAGAAGATTTTAAATGTCATACAAACCCAACAGCTCAAAGTTTAATAGTGTTGGAATGACCTGAATTATAATAAAATTATATACTACTTTTTCTAAAAAGAGGAAGTCCAAAAATAAGATTAAAAAAATAAAATTGAGTTGCTTAAGAAAGAGGAAAAAAGGCAAAAAATAAAGTTTAATAATTAAGAATATATTATTAGGGGCTGAAGTGGGGCTCAGCAGTTACAGTGCTTGCCTGTCATGCACAGGTACATGAATTCAAACCCAAGCACCACGTACACAGCAAGTCTTGGAGCAACAAAGGCCACATGAAAAACTAAATAAAAATTATTTCTGTCTGTCTCTCTCTCATTGTCCCTCTTTTTTAAAAGAAAAAGAATATATTATTATTACTATAAAATTTAGAAGAATAAAAAATAAATCATATAACAGTGGTTACAAAGCCTTTCATACATGAAATGTAAGCAAAGCAAAATGCAGTCTTAAAACAGAAGGTGTCAATAATTTCTGAGTTTTTTTTTTTTTTTGACTATTGTCTGAAAATACTAAGTTCTTTAAAAGTATCACCAAGTGGGGCTGGAGCATTGGCTCAGGATTTACAGCACTTACAGTACTTGCCTGGTATGCGTGAGGTCACAGGTTCAAACCGCAGCACCACATACACCACAAAGTGTCAGAACAACAAAAGCCACATGAAAAACTAAATATAATTGATACTCTCTTTCTCCGTCTCTCACTGTCCCTCCTCTCTAAAAAAAAAAAAAAAAATCATAAAGTCTATAGATGAAAGACAGAGGCCCAGGTAACCAGAGCCCCTGGCCCTCATGATCTTTGTCATCTCTTTCTCAGGCCCTCTCACTCACTCTCCTCTTTGCCCATCCAGCACTCAGGCAGTAGCCACGGGGACAGCCATACCTCTGGGGCCCCATTTCCCCTGTGTATGGTTCCCTCAGCCCCCAAACCTGCAAGGTGCAACTGACTGATTCAGCTCACAGCCAGCATATCTTATAGACAGCTGCCATTCAGAGGGGCTGTAAACAGAAACAGCCATAGCTGACGCGCACTGAATAGCAACAGAAAAAGTGATTTCAAAGCAAAGAAACATTCCCCGCCCCCAAAACTGCATCTCAAATGTATCTGCCAAAAAGTAGACTGAACAAAAACAAAATAATCCCAAAGCCCAGAAGGCCCTCTTTCCTGTGTTTGTCACCTATTTACTCTTCTCAACCTCTATCAAGTCAACATTTTAAATCTCAGTTCAACACCATTTTGTTTGAAATATCAGCAGATTTCAGAATGCTAAGGTTAGAAAACTCAGAAAATTATGCAGTTTTATCCCTCTGCCATACCCTATAGCCTAAATAATCCCAGAAAATCTACCATGCTGTTAGAGTTTTCCAAAGACAGTAATTTTACAGCTTTCCCTAGTAACCATTTCAACATTTAACAATTTACATTGCCAGAAAATATATACTAAGAGAAGAATGAAGAAAACAACAACAAAAAATCAGGTCTACTTGAAAACCAAGAAAGAATTGCAAAGTCAAAAATAAGCAAATAAAGAATTACAATACTTGAGGGCTAGATTGGTTGCTCAGTGGTTGGAGCACTTGCCTGGCATGCATAAGCATCCAGGTTCAAACCTCAGAACTACATACACAACTAAGTGTAGGAGAAACAAAGGCCAATGAAAAAATAAAATTGATTCTCTTTCTCTCACTCTCTCATCTTGCTCTCTCTTAAAAGAAAAAAAGAATTATAATATTTGAAATGTATGCATGACTACAGATAACAAAGTTGAGTAAATGAATGAAGATATTTAGCAAAATCACTACTTTTACACAAAACAATAGAAATTAGGCCAGCTGCTACATACTCCATGTGTTGACAATATCTCAGTGGGCCTTTTTTTCCAACTCAAATATACTTTTCATCACAAAGAACTCCAGCCCAGGAATACTTTTACCGAACAACCTGTGCACCATATTTTAGCAGTTAAAACAAACAACAAATTAACCTGTAAAAATAACCTCATTTATTGGAATTCTACATGCTTAATGAACATGATCAATATTCAACTTTTATGAATCATGTGTTAAGGGTAATCTGATAACTTAAAAAGTTATCCATTTTATGCGTATTCAAGATAGAAAAATGTCTGAGAGAAGGAACTTAATAAATTAAAATAACTTTCCACAGTCTATTGTACACAACAGATTCAAGTCAAAAAAGAACAAAAACTAATACTGAACTCTCATGAATCCCATGTGTAAGTACCCATTACACAAATGCATCAGTAAAAATTTATTTAGGTTTGAAGCACCCTAGACTATGAGACAAGAACCTTGTGTTTCTTAAATCAAATCACACCTAAGTACAGAAACAGGAAAAATAAAAATTGAAAAATAAAAAGAAAGGTCTTACCTATTTCAGTGCAATCTGTAAATTAAGCATTTTACGGGGCAAGAATAAAAGTGAGTGTCACTATATGCCTTTTTTAATTTTCATTTAAGACTAAAAATATTGAAAGAAAAAAAGTAGGCACATGTATTTATTTTCCGTTCTTATTTATCAAGATATGAATGGATTTGCACAAAAAGAAAGCAGAACCAATGTGAATCTTTATATAAAACTTAAATTGAGGGGCTGGAGCGGTGGCTCAGCGCTTACTGCACTTGCCTGGCATGTGCAGGGACGCATGTTCAAACCCCCAGCACCATATACACAATGAAGTCTCGCACCAATGAAAGTCACTTGAAAAACTAAATAAAAAATTGATTCTCTCTTTCTCTCTGTCTCTCTCACTGTCCCTCTCTCTTAAAAAAAAAAAAAAACAAACAAACTTAAATTGACACAAACTAGAATATTTTATAAAAGTTTCACCTAAGATGAATCATGTACTTCCATCAAGGGAGGATGGGAAGTCATTTGTAGAATCAATCTCCTGCTTAACCTACCAATGTTTTTCATTTGTGCAGCTTCATTATCAATTTTAAAATGCACAAGTATGTGGTTACAACATTTTCACATGAGAATACAACTTTTAAAATCTGTAGTAAATTGCATAATCCTGGTTTAAATAAAATATAAAATATTTAAGCATTCATATACGTTATCAGAGATAATCACATACATGATATTTTTTATATTTTCATGTGTTTTTTAAATTATATCATTTCTTCTTTACATTAATTCAAATAATGTTATTAATGTTTTTAATATGCTGAGTTGTTTTTTGTTGTTGTTGTTGTTGTTGTTGTTGTTAAGAGAGAGGAACAGTGAGAGACAGGCAAAGAAAGGATCAACTTTATTTAGGTTTTTCATGTGGCCTTTGTGGTTCCAACATTTCATTATATACATGGTGCCGGGGTTCGAACTCACATCCTTGTGCATGCCCAGCAAACACTGTAACCACTGAGCCATCCCCAATATGCTTAGTTTTTAAACAAGTTTTCAATAAATGGTATGGTGGTAAGTCTTGGTCAATAAAACATCATCATGATCAGTTATTAAGATATTCTGAATCTATAAATATACTATGGGTTCAGGTTCTAATCTCAACACCTATTAACTATCTCATTTTAAGAAATTATTTAACCTTGAATTTCTCAAACCATATGCCAAGCTACGCCCATTAGCATAATGAGATATTTTAATTTTTCAATAATGATATTCAAACTTTTTTCAATGCAGTGCAAATAATATCAACATTAGATCATGCTACATTCTTTTTCATGGTAGCATATCTTTGCAAACCTGGACCTTCAGAAACTGGTGTGATAATAAGCAAGCATCATTTGAAAAAAAGGAATGAAGAGCAGTAGTCTTCATTCCAATGCCAAGTTTAAAGTTGTGCAGTGCTCAACAAGCCTGTGCGTCATAGTGGTAATTGTGCTAGTTTAAGAATGAAGAAATATTAATGTTCATTTCAACTAATGTATATTTTACTTCGAATTCACTGCTAGATAGTTGGTACTTAAGTACTTATGAGAGCTTTGGAAGTAGCAACTTAAATAGGAAACTTTCAGGTACGTGTTTTTTGGCTGACTAGTGTCATAAAAAATTAGGAGACACAAGGACACCATGAACTAAGAGAGTTGAGGAATCTCAGACTTTATTTATCCCTCTAAGATATATTTTCTTTATCTGTACAATAACCACACTACCTGCTTCATAGAGCTGTTGCAAGAGCATCAGAGTACATATAAAAGTGTCTCACAAAATATCCTCAGAAATTCTATAAATTTTAATTTTCCATCTTCCTGAATAATTGAAGCTTTTATTTTTGCAATATTATTAAATGAAACACTTTCTTTGCTATTTTATGTACATTACCACCTTCTTACATAATGTTTAAAATAATCTGGTTTGTCTATTTAGTCTTACCTCAAAAGATGAATTATAATTGCAACCATAGCAAAAAATTTAAACACTTCATAAACTGTGAAACTTAAGGTATAATATATTCTGTTCAGTTAAAAAATTTAGAGGACTTTTAAAATAGGTAATTCCCCTGAGGAATGTATGGAAACTCCCTGTTAACCAGAATGTTCCCCTAATTTGAATGCCCCATTTTCCTGAAATTGTATTTGCAAATGAATTCAAATTCGTGTCATTTTCACTATATCCTAGAACTAGATATCTATGGCAGATGATTTGAGAATGTGTGAAATTGCCACATAAATTTCTTTTGTCTCCGTGGGAGTAAGATCTAGTGGAAGCCTTCTGCATACAAAATAGTAGGCAGCAGCTCTCGTCCCCCTTCAGCACACAACTTTAAATTGTTTGACCTCTCCAGGTACGAAGTTTATTTCCTCTAAAATGACAGGAACACTCCTGCTCTATCAGTAGTAAGAGATACAAACAAAACATAAGTGCTGGGTACTCATACCTTATTAGGAGGATACAACTATAGTCTTTTTTTTTCTTATTCTTCTTCTTCTTCTTTTTTTAAGCAATAGAATGAGGGAGAGAAAAATAGAGAATCAATTTTATTTTTTTTTTCATCTGGCCCTTGTTTCTCCAACACTTAGTTGTGTATGTGGTGCTGGGGTTTGAATCTTGGTCCTCACACATGCCAGGCAAATGCTCCAACCACTGAGCCACTGCTTGGCAAATGCTCCAGCCCTACAACTATATTCTTTTTTTTTAAGAGAGAGAGACAGTGACAGAAGAAAGAGAGAATCAATTTATTTTTCATCTGGCCTTTGTTTCTCCCACATCTAGTTGTTTATGTGGTGCTGAGATTGGAACCTACATACTCACACATGCCAGGCAAGTGCCATAACCCTGAACCGCTACTCCAGTCCCAACTAAATTCTTAATGGGAAAATAAAATTACAACATTTCAAAATACTCAGAAACAACATTAGACCATATGTCATCAGATAGTAAATAATCAAATTTCCTATAAACTAAATTAAATATAATTCTCCCAGTATATCTGTTTTATTAGTAGCATATTGATGGAATAACAAATGAACAATATTTAGCAAATTATGTAACTTTTAAAGTCTTTGTTTCTAAGCTATCAAATGAAATTATAATGACACTTATTTTATAGGACTGTTATAAAAATTAATTGAGTTAGTTTGTATGTTAAGCAATTTAGCAGTGTCTATAGTCAGGTTCCAAAAACCTAATTCATTGAGATACTGAGACTCATATTGCTGGCACTTTTGGAGCCTGAGATAAAAGTGAAACGCTAAAGTTCTTTGAATCCTACAATAATTTGTAGAGTGTCTACAATTCTCTCCTTTTACCACTGAGGCAGCTGAATTTCAAAGGATTAACAAACCTGTCCCAGAAGGTTAGGGGCAGAAGCCAGAATAATACGTAAAGTCATTCGGGTCTCAGAGCATATAGTTACCTCAGAGGGTAGACATCCACTGTCAAAATAAAGCTAAGTACAGAAAAAAAAAAAAAAAAACTAAGCCAAAATTGGCCGTGTCTCATGAGAACTGACATGTCTGTCTGGGTATCTTAGCAACTCTAGTAGAAAACCAATTTGCTGACTGAGCTTCTGCTGCTTCTCCTGGACTGCAAATTTATCTACACCTATTGCTGAGCAATTTTCTGTCTTAATCAAACTCCCCCAAAGAGAGTACCATGCTCCTGAGAGTATCTGTACTAGGCAGAGTTCTCCCAACTACTCATGTAGGGGTTGCCAATCTTGACCATAAATTAGAATTACCTGGAAAGCTGTTCAAATGTGTCCTGAAAAATTAAATCAGAATCTCTGGAAAAAGGGCATACAGTTTCAAGGGTTGGCAACGTTCACTTCCTCTAATGTGCAGCCAGGGTAGAGATCTATCAGCTCTCTCTCAAGGAATAACTCTGAATGAAGAGCTGACCTGTGGTTCAATGAGAGATATCCTATGCAGGTCTTCCTCTGAAGGAAACACGGCTGGAACATCTGCATTTTGTGGTGTGTAATAAAGGATTAACCTTACCTAAAGAGAGGTCTGGCCTTTTTCTTCAGTTCCTGGGTGTTAACTGCTACGCCCTTGGAATATCCTACCTGTTAACAGTAGTCTTATTTGCTTGGCCATTAGATACATGATATCACCTTGACTTCTGGAGGGGATGGAGACTGAAGTCAGTCCTATGGGTGTGCAGGCTTGCCTATACAATCAAGTCCTGTATGCACCCCAGACACCAAGACTGTGGTAAGCTTCTCTAGTTGGCAATATTTTGTACATGTTGTCACACTTTGATTCCAGGAAAAGTTATTGCTGTTCACCAGTTAGTGTTCCACTCCACTGAGGAAGATATCTGCAGTTCATGCCTGGAGCTCTTCTGGATCATGCTCTATAAGCTCCTTCTTCTGGCTGATTTTAATCTGTATCCTTTTCTGCCATACACTGTAACCATGAGTATAACAGTTCTGTTGAGTTCTAGGAGACTTTCTAATGAGTTATGGAACCTAAAGATGTTCTTGGAGTTCACATGGAAAACGAGATTACCTTAGAGTCCACCTGAAATTTGCAAATGGACCTATTCAGTTCATCCAACTCGGTTCCCTCTGTGTAGACCCTAACAACCACCACCCTGGGCAATTCCACCTGAGTCTTAGCAGCATCCTCTCTCACATCAGCAACTGCACCAGCTTTTTCCTTCTCTGAGGATGTCTTCACTCATTTTCATCATCAACTCCTTCCTTCTAATTCAACAAACTTGACATAGGTGTCACTTGTTTCCAGAAACCTCTACACCCCATCTGGATTACATGCTAGCCCTTCATGTTCTCATAGGATCTTATACTGTATCTGATGCCCATGAGTCATCATGTAGCACTCACACCAAAGCTTGTTATTTTGTTTTCTTTCAATCTCACATATGCTTGATAGAACTCTGAACACACTCCAATTTTAGCAACAAAGGGACTGTGATAGTTCCTGCTCATTTAGTTTTCATGCTATATTCTGCTTTTGTATGCTTGATGTTCTAAGGATATGAACATTGTGCTATTATGTTTGAGCTTTATTATTGGCCAGAAATTACTGCAAAAACAAAAATAATTGCAACCAAGAGAAGGAATTAGAGCACAAACAAGGGGAGGAGAAATACCGCAAAATAAGTTATTGATTCCAACTGGAGATAGAGGTAGTGAAAGAGTAACAAAGAAGGTGAGAAATATAATGAAAGTCAAAAAGAGAAATACAATGAAAGTCAAAAAGCAGCAAGGACCAAAGAATCTACAGTACAAATCAATGTTAAAAAAAAAAAAGGATGATTCTGCCTACAGGAGGATGAGTAGATATAAATGAGAATTTCATAAAGATATAAAAAATTGTCAATTTTTTCCCTATGCTGGCAATAGCATTATTGCTTTGAAATGTGGCATGCATTCGGTTTCTCCTGTGTTTTTGATATACATGGTTATTTCCAGTAACAAGAGCCAGTGAGAACAGGATTGAACTGAAAAATTATCTGTTTACAGATTGTGAGTTTCAGGAGGCAAGGACTTTATCTCTATGTCCCTGGCACACAGCACTGGCCTGACTTGTGCTTGTTAAATAAATGAATGTCCTATCATTAGAAGACAAACCTCAAAGAAGATAAGCTCTGTTGTGACATCAAGTTAGAATTATGGGAACCATTGAAACAGGCCAAAACAAGGGAATATAATCTATGGCACTGACTCCAGAATTTCAGTCTTTGGTCCAGTGTCAATGATTGTCATTGATTTCTCTTCAGAAAAAAAAAACACTATATAATAAGTGTATTTTGCTAAATTAATCCAACATTCTTCATTTTTAATTAAATTTTCCTTATTATCTATTATAAAAAAACATTTATTCATTGTGATAAGAATGGGCATTAATTGGACTATTTTATACTAACTCAGCCAAGCAAAATTCATAACACTAAGTTAATTGCAAAAAAAGTGGGGGGAATATTACTGATATGTGAAATTTAAAAGTTTGAACATCATATGTAGAAGCTAAACAAGTTAATCCAAAGAAAGAGAGAATAGAAAGTGGTCAAAATGCTAGGAAAGGGGTGGAGGTTAAAAAGAGATTGAATAGCAGGTACCAAAATATAATGAGAAAGGAGGAATAAGTTTCAGGGTTTTAAAGCAAGTATGTTGACTATAGTTTACCACAATTTATTACATATTTCCAAAGAGCTAGAAAAGAGGCTTTCAAATATTTTCAACACAAAGAAATGATAAGTTTGATGTGACAGAAATACTGATTACCCTGATTTGATCATCAAATGCCATATGCATGTACCTAGTTATCACACTGTACCCCATAAATGTGCACAAATATATATCAATTATTAATATTTTAAATATTTTTAAAAGCCCAAGAACATCCTGAAATGCTAGGGTTCCTCAGAGATGAGGAAAAAGCACACAATGAGAAGATATTGTGTGACCCACAGAGCAGAGAAGCCTGCGCCTCCAGTTACATCTCAAGGTGACTAGAAGAGCAGTCACATGAGCAAGCCAAGGGGCAAAGGGAAACACTGCAGGGCCACGCAGAGTCAATACCTGCATGAAAACATTCCTTATGCAGAGCAGCTTCGATGTGGGGAAATACTGTTTGTGGAGCACTGGGGTTCCAAGACACTATAAGATGTTACATCACTGTAAATCATCTGTTATTAAACATTTTTTTTCCTTTCATCAAAATTATTTTCTGGTATTAGAGTTATTATACATGTAAGTTTAGAAGAGTTTCATATTACTAAACTTCCAGGAGATAAAATTCTGTGGGATTTTTGATGAAAATTAAGCCAAGGGTAGTCTCTTAAAATAAAGAAGAGGTTAATAATCCCCTGAAAGCTTTTATTTATTCAATAAATTATAATTAAATGAGTCTATTTGAGGTTCTGGGAACATAACAATTAACAAATATTTCTCACACAGTCTTTCTGTCTCTGTCTTTCTCCGTGTGTGTGTGTGTGTGTGTGTGTGTACACATGCATATATATGTACAAATATATATTTCTAAAGGGAGTCAATTTCTTTTTCATCTAGTTTTTATTTTTCGTCCACTCAGTCATATGCTTGGTGCTGGGGATCAAATGAGGGTTATTATGCATGCCAGGCAAGAGCTCTACCACTGAGTCACTTCTCCAGCCCAACAAATTTCTATATTAACATGAATTTTAACAATTGATTTTTAAAATTCAAAAAATTCAAAATTTCTCAACTAGCAATTCAACCCTCATTTATTACTTTTAAACATATGACTGAGATGCATTATTCCATATTATTTTTTTCTTTTTTTATTAGAAGTATATAGAGATGCAATTGAGGGGGAAACATTGTCAAACTATCAGTAACCAATGTATATATACCTTGTTATCCAGGGGTAATGCCAAATCATGGATGACTACCTTGGGTTTCACGTGTTGCAGTTTCCACCAGAAGAACTCTTGCGTTAAATGGGTATCTCGTGGAGGAATGACATCAGCTTCTGAGATGGTTCCCCCATATTCCCACTCCCCAGACTCCTATGAGTTCTTAATACACCGTCCCCACTCCCCATCACCCTCACGATTCCTCCAAGTTTCCTAGGGAGCCATCCCCCTATTACGCTGATAATCATACAATTTGAAGTTATTGTTAGGTTAGCCGTCTAACCTACTGCTTCCCAATGTATTCTAGCTTCCAAAGATGATAAAAATCATTCAGCCCTTGAGTCTCTGAGATTGGGATAGTTCACTTTGCATAATTCTTTCCATATCCATGCATTTGGTCTCAAAAGCCATAATATCATCTTCTCTAATGGCCAAGTAGTATTCCATTGAGTATACACATCAAAGTTTTTGTATCCATTCATCGAGTGAGGGGCATCGGGGTTGGTTCCATAGTTTAGCTATAGTAAATTGA
>PVKS010025144.1:0-30199 GCA_004027875.1 Aplodontia rufa | reverse complement strand
CCCCCTCCTGTAGGTGACACACATGGAGACTGGTGGCTTTTCCTCCATCCTGTGGCAGAGACATCAGCTCAGCTTCCAGCTGTGGTGGCCTCGTGGTGACCCCAGACATCACTGTCCTGCTAACGGCTTTGCTGGGCACTCAGAGTCCATGGCATCCCTACATGGTGAGGCCATGTAGGGATGCACGGCAGGGGTGAGGGCCCGCAGGACACTCCTGCAGCCAGGAGAGCTCATGCCAAGGGAGGATGTAGAGACCATCAGGAGAAACCTGCAGGGAGCGGAGTGCGAGGTCAGAAACCCATGGGAGCAGTGACAATCAAGGAAGATCCAATGATGCTTGTTTTGGTAGAAGGCAGTGGAGACAGTGCTTGGAGGAGGCAAGAGGTCTCGGTGACAGCGCGTGGTTAGTCACGTGAGCCCTCTCCAGCGTGAGTCATTGTGATTGGCAGCACAGTGCTGGACACCCTTCCCATGGTCCCTGTCATGGCCTCAGAGAACCTCTGACCCAGGCATCTTATTTGTGGGTCCTCGTCCATGGGTGAGCCTGTGCTGGGCCTGCCACTGGCTGCTCACAGATGCAGGAACAGATGCATCTTGGAAAGCCTGCCTGGGCCGCCGGCTCTGCCCTGGCTCCTCCAGCAAGCTCACCTCCACCTTTCTTTCTCCTTCCCCTGCATGGGCGTGACCAACCCCTGGCCAACCTGCCTCCTCTTCCTGTTATGGTCCCCTGGCTACACTGTGGTCACCAGGGCAGGACCAGGCCATTACCTTTCTCACCAACCTGGTGCAAAGCTCTGGGAGGGCTGACGCAGCACTGAGAATGTGACCTCCCAGAATAGCCCTTTCCCTATTCAGTGAAGCAGGTCTAGCAGGAGGCAGGAGATGTTCACAGCAGTCTGTTCCTCCTGATCACACCAGGAGTCCGTGACAGCACCTGCCCTTCCTACATCCCAGGGCCCTCACACAGGAATCAAGGCCCAGCAAAGTCCTTGCTTTTGGACCAAGTACTGACTTCTCAAGGACAGGCAGGACGCTCGGCTCCTCTCACCTGCTCTTCCCCCCATGCCCTTCATGGCTCGCTGCCCTGTTTCTCCTCCCTGACTCGGTATCCAGGTGTGGCCTCGGCTTAGCTGGGTAACATGTACACATGAGCTCCAACTCAGACTGCTGGCCTTGGTTTAATTGTCACAAACTTTTAAATGCAAGCTAAAACAAAGCAGCTCGGGGAGCAGTCCAATCTGCCCACCTGTTCAAATCGCCCCACAATGGGGCTGCACCGCCCGGCTCTTCTCCACTTCCTGGTGATTGTTCCCACTCCACAATAGATGTGAGTTAATAAGACCCAGTTAAAGAGCAGGGGAAGCAGTTGGTAACGGTTCAGATAGAATATCTGCTCATGAAAACCAGCACAAAGGGTGCAGATTCCTAGGGATTTCAGGCTGTCCTGTGCCCGTGCCTTGACAGGCTTCCCATGGCTCCATCTGCCTGCTCTGCGGCATGCGGTCTGCACAGTGTGGAGCAGCACTCTAGAACACGCCCATGGGAAGAGGCAGATGAAGACACGGGCCACGCTCGCACTGCACTCGGAGCTCAGCTATGGCTCAGCTTCTCCCCCGAGGAGCCAAGGACTGAGCAGCTGTGTTGCAGCAGGCAAGATCCACCTTTCCTGAGTCCCTCCCATGCTCGGCCGAACACCTGGCTGGCAACAAGCCGATTGATCCAAAGAACGGGTCTAGCTTGAGTGTAGACATGGTCCACACTGCATTCAGAATTCAGAGAACTGCCAACGGACCCCTGCATACTCTGCCTGTGGGGAAATGCTTTCCAGAGCTAATGGACCAACTAGAATCTTCAGGAAGGGGGAGTGTGAGATGCAAAACCTCCTGACAAGGCCACTCTGTTCACCTGGCCAGTGACATGGGGCCCCTGGTGTGGGCAGAGCCACATTCCCTTCCCCTGCACCCCAGGTCAGGGAGCCCTGCTCCCCCATGCTGTGCTCCCTCTGCCCCAGGCTCCAGATAGCCCTCAACCAGAAGAGTTAATACCATCAGATGGCTGTTGAATGTCCAGGGTAATTCTAGGGTGTGGGGAAGCCCAGGGCAGGGAGCCCTCCCATGCTGCATGTGATGCCATTCTCCTCCCTCCGAGGCAGCCCCCGAGAGCCCTGGCATGTCCCAGTGCTGGGAGCAGAGCCCAGGGAAGGCGAAACAGGAAACCCCAATCAGGGACAGGAGACTCCTGTGCCGGTTCCGTGGACAGGACCCAGATTCCTCCACCAGTGGACCAAGGTACGGACTTTACAGTCCCCAGAGTGAAATGCAGCTCTCATCTAGAAACACCCACAAAGAAGCTCCCAGAAACAATGTTTGGGCTAGACCCTGCAGCCAGCAGGTGGACACACAGGGTCAACCTTCCCAGCCTGCTGCCTCAAGCTCTCCGCAGCAGTGGCTGTCCACTCAGCTTCCGCAAGCTGGACAGCAGACCCCATGCATGACATGGTGTCTGTGGAAGGCCCTCCCGCTGGCCTGCTTCCTCCCTTCCCAGGCCTCGGCTCGTGGGCTGTCCTTGCTTTCCTGGCCTCTCTGGCCATCCTCTGTTTTAGACAGAATGGCTGAAGGCTATGATTCCTCAGCCCCAACTGGATGTGTGCACACTGCCCTGCCAAGTCATGGTCAGAAAGTGCGGGAGCCCAGGATGACTGTCTACCTCCAAAACGGCTGCGAAACAAACCAAGTTCAGGTTCAACTCAGAGAGCGAGCGAGAGCGAGAGGCAGGTGGGTGATCTGGAAGTGCCCAGAATGGCCTCAGAACTCTGCTTTCTCAAGCAGCAGGTGGAATGGAGACACATGCCTCCCTTTGACACTCTGTCCTCAAGCCCACAGCCACAGGCATGCTGATGGCCACCTCTGGTGGCCCCAGTGCTTGCTGGATTAACCCGCAGCACCTTTTCTTCCGGATGGAGTAGACATGTGTTCTTTACCAGTGTTATTCCCTGACCCCGGTATTGCCTGACCCTGACGATGGCTGCTCAGGAAGGCGCTTACTTGGACTTGGAGTGCAGCTTCCCAGAAGCTCTGGGACCCTGCTGTGAAGGTCCTTGGCCCTGCCCAGGCTCTTGGCACCCAGGCTGCAGAAGGGCCCAGTGGCTGAACCCCAAGGGATGTCCCCTCTGCACAGGGATGGCTAGCGATTCTTCCTTCAGTCTCCACTAGCGCCGACCTGTCAGGGTACCTAACCTCCCACCGTGGGCAGGTCGGTGCACACGGCCCAGGGGTTGCAGAGCATCAGTCATACCCTCCTTCATCTTCCTCTGGCACCGGAGGGGAAGCATGCGGCAGTCTGGGTGCTTAGGAAGAGTGGGAACCTAAACAACCAAGTGTTGGCCCCTCACTTCTCCTGCCCGGCTCCAGCTGCTCTTGCTCAGGTTAGTGACACTGCCCTCCTAAGTCTGTGGACAGAGGCTCATCCTGCACAGGGCAGGGGATCCTCGCCTGGGCGCCTGGAGGCTGTGGCCCTTCTGGCTCTGAAAGAGCACACTTGTGTTCACAGGTGACGATTGTGTCCTGCACTAAGCCCCCAGTAGAGAGGCACCAACCCGGGTGGGAAGGGGGCTTCAGAGATGGAGCCGGCTGGAGGTGCCAGCGCTGGCCACAAGAGGCCTCCTCCCAGCTGCCCTTGGGTCTCGGGTGACCCTGGGAGTCCTGACAGGCTAGACGTAGGCTGTGGTTCTTGAGCTGTTTTCGAGATCCTCTGAGACAGAGACCTGAGAGATCCAGGCCTTCTTGGCCTTGTCCCTGGAAGGGTGCTGAGTGCCTCTACTGTGGAGCTGAGACAGAGAGAGCAGTGGCTGACTTATCCTTCCAGGCACCGAAACGCCCTCAGCCCAGGTCTTTGAGCTTTCTTCCTGGCATTCATTCAACAGCCATTGTCCACTGCATGTGGTCACTTCTGGAGAGGACAGCCTGGCTCTGGGAGACCAGCCGGACGTGCTGCCCATAGGTACTTCACCTGGAGCCTGCGCAAATCCCTGTCCCAGAACAGTGGCTTGAGGAGGTTGGGGGAGCGCTCAACCCTGCTGCCATGCTGAGGGAAGGGGGTGTGGGCTCAGTGGACCTGGGGCCTGCTGCCCAGCCTTGTGCCACAGCTGTGCCCGTGTATACAGTTCAGGGCCAAAGGGGCAGGCAAGTGCCTTGTCCTGGGTGTGGCCTCTCAACATGGAGACCCTTCCTGGGTATTGTAGCAAGACCACGGAGCAGCAATGCAGAGAACACCTGTCTCTGGATGTCAGCCCTGGGCTACTGCCCACAGTGAATCCACCACAGAGTCTGGGCAGGCTGGCACCTACCCAAGATGGGAATTGACATCTGGACCTGGTTGAACAGGACCAGAGGGTAGGAGAGAGCCCTGTGACCGTGAACACTGACCCCAAGGTCACCCATGCCATAACTGAGCTGGGGCAGCCTGCTGGATGTGGAGGAAGACTCCAAGGGTCACAGATGGGTCGGTTGGGTGTGCAGAGATGTGGGTGTGCCTTGTTCCTCTGTCTTGGAGGGACTATTGACCCTCACCTGGAGTTACCTGGTCCCTTCATGGATTCCCACGCAGCAGTCTGGTGAGCAGGCCTTTCGGTTGGTGGCCTCAGAGCCTGCACAGGGGGCTCAGAAGTGGCAGTTCTGAATGCAGGCCCTCTCACTCACCTGCCATGTCCTTGAGGGCCTCCGCGTCTTGTGCCTTCACCTGTCGGTTCAGCATTGATTCAGCGGCTGAATGTGTGGCAAGGGTCCATTTGTGTGGGGACAAGGCAATGAGATAAAAGCCAGATGGGAGGACAGGCCATCGTCCACACCCACTTCTATTGAGCTTTGAAACACTCGTTTTTCTTTTTCTTCCAGTGGAGGGGATTGGACCCAAGGCCTCACACAGCTAAGCAGGTGCTCTGCCATTGAGTCACACTCCCAACTCTTATATTGAGACACGGACTTGCTAAGTTGCCCAGGCTGACCTCGAACTTACTATCCTCCTACCTCAGCCTCCCCAGTAGCCGGGAGTACAGGCATGGCCAAAGTGTCCAATTAGATCACTCCTTTTGAAAGGCAGAGCCCTGTCTTTTGGAAGCAGAGTTTGAGAATGGTAAGCAAGAAAGACTAGTGGATTTGACCAACTCTGACTTTGCATTTAAAGTCAAACAGTTAAAAAGAGGTGTCTTTCACTGGGGGGGGGCAGGCCCTCGAGAGGGAGCCTGGGGCTGCCTCTCCTCAGGCCAGCTCACATGCACTGTGTGGCTTGCATCTTTTGAGGGCTTTATTTAGGTTCTATGATCAAAATAGTAAGATACGATGGCTCAGACAGAAATCTGCTTTTCCCGGGTAGAAATCCCTGCACAGACTCATCAGGTGAGCAAGTGGAACTGCTGTTATTCTGTAAAATGAGGTCTCAGAAGGCAGGGAAGCAAGTTCTCCTTCACAAACGTGGCCATTCTGGGGACAGAGGTTGACAGAACTGATGATAGGCATTGCCAGGACTGTTTTGCGGGTCAGCCTGGGACAAGGAGCTGTGTCTGCCTGCACGGGACGTGTTGGTGGGAAGGGTGCCCCTGGCTGCCCAGGGCCCGCGCCCGCCTCTCCTCCCCCTCCCTTCCTTTGATCCTGCCTTTGTGGCTTGCAGCAGCAGTGGGCTCTCGGGGGAAGCTCAATGCTCTCTGCACGTGACTTTGTAGATGCCCTGTGGTTCATGTACCGTGGAACTCCCACTCCTAAGGCGTGCGCTTCTGTGACGCTGAGTCAGCCCTGTTCCACTTCACTTCACCCAAGAGCACTCCCGTCGCCCCACACCCCCACTTCTGGTCCCAGCATCCACCTTTCTCTTCTGAATCCTTGTGGGGCTTGGCAGCTGTGAGGCACCTCCTTTCCTCTTCCTTCTCTGTGTGTGCATGTATGTGTGTGCATGTGTGCGCATGTGTGTGTGAATGCGTGTGTGCACGTGTGCATGTATGTGTGTGTGCATTGTGCACATGTGAATGTATATGTCTCTGTGTGCGTGCATGTGTGTGTGTGTGTGTGTGTGTGTGTGTGTGTGTGAAGACAGCTTTGCTTCCTGCTCTGAACTAGATGCCTCCTGCTTCTTTTCCTTGCTCTTGGCCCTGGGGAGCCTCCTGCACCACATAGAGCAGAGGTGGCGGCCCCCTGGCCTTGCCCTCTTTTCTTGGGAGCTCCATCTCCATGCAGGGTAGGCACCTGGCATAGGTATCTGGCTCCCATTTCCCGTTCATGATGCTTTGACATGAGAAGGAGCTGAGTTTGATCGGAAGCTGTCACAGGGTCTTTGGAGGTGCCATGTGGTTTGTACCTTGTCCTGTTCTGAGGGGTCACAGGGACTGATGTGGCATGTTCGGCTACCTCCTGTCTTGGCACCCTGCTGGGCTGGTGCTCCTCCTGCCCCATTTAGCACCCTGCTCAGACTCGGACAGCCAAGGGGATGAGGCCCAAGTGAGTGCAGTTGGACAGCAGCTGGCTTCTGGCCCTAAGAAGCTCTCAGACTTCTCACAGAGGCTCTCTGATTCCATCCCCACCTCTGTGGGTGATTCTTACCCATGTGTGCACATGTGAAGTAGCTGAGGGACAATGATGGCGACAGCCAGCCTCTACCGCAAGCTTCCATTCGCCTCCTTCCTACCATGACAGCAGGTGGGCCGCTGAGTCGTTATCAGCAGTCCCTGTTTACAGACCAAGAGTCCCAGATTCAGAAGGGACCTCTCCCCGCACATAACAGAGCTGAGCCTGGCCCCCAGCCCGGTTCCAGCCTCAGCCAGGGTCTGCCCTCGTCCTCACGTTTGTTTACTGAAGCTGGATGCTACTCATCTTGAAATTTACTGATGCTTTCCTATGTGGGTTATGGATTTTCATTGCTTGTGGTTAACTAAACACTCCTGGTCAGCCATGGACAGCGATTGGGAAGCATGTTTTGCGTTTCACAAAATGGCGTCAAAATGAAAATGTGATTTTTACAAAGATTTACGGAAATGTTTAATTTGTTGAAGAAGTCAGTCACCTTAAGGGCATGATTTTAATGCTGGCTTGACGTCCCCCGAAGAACTCACAGGGAAGTGAAGATTCTCACATGACATTGTACAGGCACGCGTTGGAAGGTTTTGAGGACAAGAAGAAAAGCCCAGCCCTAGATGGATGGGGCAGGGCAGGGGCCCCTCAGGCAAGCTGTGGTCCCCACGTGGCTCTGCACCTCTCCCAGCCTTGGCTTTACCTCCCAGCAGGGTGCTTCTTCCCGGACTCGCCATGGTCTGCCTCTGGCCCATCACTCAGGTGACAGGACTGAGAGGACGTGAGGAGGGTGTGAGTGAGGGGAGGGCGTTGATCCCAACCAAACCCACTGGGGACCCACGGGGACCAACTCAGAGCGTGGCAGATGCCAGCCGCGCTGGAGCACCAGGTGGTCTGGGAGTGAGAAGAGCACTCCGGAGAGTCAGGTCAGCCTGCATCAGGGTGCCCACCCACTCGCCGTCCCCCACTTGCAGCAGCAGCAGCAGCAGCCTGACCCATGGCTGCCGGAGCTCATCCTGCCTCAGGCCAGCCAGACGCCAGCCCAGATGCCTCACCCCTCCCAGGAGCACCACAGAGCTCTCCAGTCGCTTCCTGGGTAGCCACGGGGAAGGACCCCTCTTCCTGTTCATCCCGCGCTACACCAGCACCAGCCCAGGCTAAGCCTGCTGGGCCTAGGTAAGGACAGGCAGAGGCATGCGGTTGGCAGTGCTGGCAGGGTGGCCTCTCCAGGCTAAAGGGAGCAGACCGCCCGGGAAGGGGACTGATGGAGAGCAGCATGGTCACTGCGGCTTCTCCTCTTATCATCAGATTTTAAATCCTAGTGACAATTCCACCCTGCCCACCTGTCCCTTGATGATACATTCTCCAGCTGGCCATTGGACAATGAGGATGGGGAGGAACTGACTTGCAAAGTAAGATTTTGGAGCTGTCGGTGCTTAGGATCCTGTGGATTCCATTCATCTGTGGCCTCAACCCAGGGTTCCCGAGCCTTCTCCTGGCCTCAGACTTTGTGGGACTTTTGTTTCTGGTGGACCAAGCCAGGACCCTGTGACTATGGTGTCAGTCCTGACCCGTCAGAAGCAACCCTTGGGTGTGGAGGGATCTGGCACTGCAGGCCGGGTCTGCAATTAAGGTCTGAGGCCTCCACTGGGGTGGTGAACTGGAATCTGGCAGAAGCTTCTGTCAGGACTGCCCCTCAGCGCAAGCCACCGCAGGGCCCCGGGCCAGCAGGGAGTGTTTCCTGCTAGTGTGCGGCGAGTGCGCGTCCTTAGGGGCCTCCAACAGGAAACAGGGCTTATTCCTGTCCCAGGCAGGGGTCAGCAGGTGGCCCTGAATTCATGACACTCCTGCATCTGCTCCGCAGCTCATAATAAGCTGCTGGCCTCTTTCTTAAATTGGCCAGGAAGGCAGGTGAGCTTTACAACCCAAACGATCAATTTCAAGCTGCCGAACCCAATCAGGCCGGATGGAGAGTGACCCTTTAAATTGAGTGTGAAAATGGGAGATGGCTCTGGCCTCCTCAGGCGTGTGGGGCATCGCTTCCTTCTGTAAGTGGGGCCATAAGAGCAGCACAGTCTTGAGGCCCGGGCGCCGTCAGACCTGGAGTCTGGACCCAGGCAGCTCCGGCCAAGCACCGGCCATCTGGCTGTGGGCGCGCGTCACATCAGACACCAGGCTTACGCACTTGTAAATCTACGTGGTGTCTCTCTTAGGTCTGATTTTAATTTGGGTAATATTCCTGTTAATAATAACATCTAATTACAACATCCATTAAAAGTTAGTAACATTAATTTAACAGGGAGAAAATCTAATAGAGTTCTTAGAGTGATATTGGCATTTTTCCATTAAATTAATGTTACAAACTTTTAACAGGATGTCTTAAATAGGCATCGTTAGTGTTGGGAATATTAAACAAATTAAATTCAGGCCTGTAATACGAGGTGGGAGCCTATTTATGAATCCAAAAAAGGTGTCTGCTGGGCTCTTTCATCCCCCAAAAGCATCCAGCAGGAAGTGTGCCGGGCTCTGCGGAGGCCACAGACCTGGGCCTTCCGGTAGCTTCTGCAGGGAACTGCGAGCTCCTTGGCTGTGATCATTTCCTTGTGCATGTGCAGGTAGAAGGACAGGTGGGGACACAGTTCCACCCTATGCTCTGAATTTCCTCTCTGAAACCTGTCATTTTCCCAGAGTTTTGTTCTATGCCTGGCAAAGTGAGGCCACTGGAAGAAGACAGCGTGACTTCTTGTGCTGGAGCCTCAGGAACAGCTTTCTTGGCTTGATGGTGTCCTCTGCCTGTGTGGACACTGCAGCCCTTCTGACCCCGAAGCCGCTAGCTGCTGAAGTCTGCACTTCCTCTTGGGAGCAAGAGACCCAGGATGCCTGGTGGCGTCACAGAGGGAGGGCGGGGGTTTAAATGCCCCCATTGCCGGGTGTGACGAACAGGTTCTGCTTGACGTTTGCACAGTCTGAAGCCTGGGGACCATGACGACTCCTCTGCCAGTGAACCGCAAAAGCAAACGTTGCGTAGGTGCCAAGGGGAGCTAGTCAGACTTCTGCAGGAGGTGGCACCAGAGGTGGCGGGCATGGAGATGGGTGGGATGCTTGGCCAGAGGGGAGGAGCCTGGGGGGCTTCCTGGAGGCCCCGTCCACCGTGTGTCTCAGGTCTCACTGTGCTTGTTCAGAGTCGAGTCCACAGAGTTGGGCAGCTGTCTGTGCCCATGCACTGACCCCCGCCATGCCTCCCTCCTTGAAGGTCAAGGAGCAAAAGCTTCTTGGGGACACAGAAGTTGAGGTCAGGCACTTTCAGTTCCTAAAGTGACAGGCTTAGTCACAGGGTCTGCTGGGCATGAATTTTAGACACACAGAGTTTTTATGTTAATCGTAACACTTTAGTAACTGGGTGATTTTGCGTAATTTGAATGGTTGGAACCTCAGTTCCCTCATTCATAAGGTGGAGACGAGAACGCTCAGCCATCTTTTGGGGGACAAGGGTCTATTATGCAAACTGCAGTAGAGACTTTTTTTGTTTGAACTGAGATTCAGAAAAAAGAAATTGAATGCATTGGTCCTGTGCTTAAAGCAGAATTCCCAGGGCTTGCTGTGCCCTGCACCCCAGGGGAGCAGCGTCCACTCTGTAGTGTGCCCTGGGAGGTTCAGCGGTGGGAAGACCACACATGTTGACAAAAGCCATGGATCTGAGGGGCTCATGTGCACACACCTGTCCACCCAGTTAGGCCGAGCATTGGCCATGTGCTCTTGGGCAAGTCCTGGACATCTGGGGCTTTAGATCTGGCCCTGGAGAGGACCGGGTAGCCCAGGCAGCTGTCCTCACAGCCAACTGAGCAGAGTCCTGGCGCCTGCCGAGACGAGCTTCTGTGGAAACACTTTCACAAGGCACAGAGCAGCCTGGGATTTTCTACCTCGTTATTTAATCTGTGTAAAGTAGGTCTCCGCAGTGCAGATGCACACGGAACGCGGGGCAACTGGGGCAGGCTGGGAATGTATCCTGGGTGCTCAGTGATGGAAGGGGCAGCAACGGTGTGGGAACATGAGCCGAGGACACAGCAGACCTGAAAGCACGGCCCTCCTCTGTGCGCAAGCGACCGTCATCGGCTAAAGTTAGAATGTCGTCTTCGTCTTTCCTTCCCGGATGTCTGCTGAAGACTCGATGCCCCTGACCCTTGTATCTGTCGCCCTGGGAGAATTGGAGAACTGGGGTGTCTTGATGACATCCAGCTAACCTGGATGCAGAAATCCCAAGCCCTTCCTGCAGCGGCAGAGTTACCTGCTTTCAAGAGCTGTGGTCTTGTACAGAACTGCACGGCACACACATGCTCATGAGCACGCACCCAGTGTGGCTTTAGGGAGGCCCAGGTGTCAGTGGCCATCCGGAGTGGGCATCCAGGGTGCAAAAGCCATGCCTGCCCCCTGCTGGCCGTGCAGCTGTGGTGCATCCTCAGTGTGCTCACCTGGGAGGTGGGACCACAATGTCATCGTGGGTCTGGTGTGAGGTTACACACAATGGTCAAGCCCTCAGCCTGTGCATCCTGCAGAGTTCTTTATGTACCTAGCAGTTGATGTTTTAAAAAGTCAGTGCAAAAGAGAAACGGATCATGCGAGTTTCTAAAGGTTCTTCTGCATCCGTGGTTTGCTGCAGACTATATCTATGTATTTGCAACCCTAAGGATGTGTAGCTCCTTTGCCACTCCTATCAGAGCGAAGGGATGCAGGACAGACACTGTAAAAGTGCTGGTTGAAGTTAACAGTTACTGAGGGCTTCGTGTGTGAACGCTCTGGAATGAAGCGCAGAGGGAGAAGGGGCTTCCTTCCTGAGGCTGGTGCCTGGACAGGACGGCTCCATTCAGATGGCAGGTGCCTGGGGTGGTTTAGGGCAGAGGATGGTGCTCCTGAAGTGGCGTCAGACACAGGTGAAACCATGTCGGGAGCAGGCAGTGCATGTTGCTGAATGTGGCCTTGGGGGGCAGGCGTTTTCCACGTGGACAGCAGCAGGGTGCAGGGAGCACCCATCTCCAAAGGGAACGCGGATGCCTCTTGTCGCACACAGGTGTGCAGTGGAGAACCTGGGCAGCATGGCAGTGCCCACCTCCCGCTAGGGCTCATGAGGCCTCCCTGACCCAGGTGGGCCTGCGTCCCGGTGGCCCTGAGCTGCTGCCTGCTGCGCTGTGCTTTGGTGGCTGCTCAGGAGGCTGGCGTAGGTTTCCTAGCAAGCCGCTGTGGCTACGGGATGCCCGTGCCACAGGGAGTGCTCTGCACTGTCTGGAAGACTCGCCCCATGGGTACCAGCTGCCTGGCATCCCCCCTGCTCAGTGCACCCGTGAGTTCTTCGTGACGTCAACCAGCACCTCCTCGTGGAGCCCTTGCAAATCAGATTCATCACAGACTGAAATGCTTGGGAGCTGGTCTGAGTGGAGTCCCGACCCTCACCCCCACAGACGGGGCAATTCGCCCCTCCTCCACGATGCTTGTTGAGAAGGGGAACTTGCTCCTGAGCCCGCAGTGCAGAGAGCACCGCTCATTCATTCACACGCAATGTTACTGAGGTGTCTGTGCCTGCTTGTGATGTTATTCAGGGCTGGGTGCCAAGTGTGACACCCCAGGAGGCATGTGGCAGGACTCCGGGCCTCTGGAGAGTCCCACCAGTGTCTGCAGCCAGGCAGACCAGCGGCCTGTGCAGAGGAGCCATGCACTGTTGGAACTGAAACCTCAGAGCCCCTGATTCCTGCTTTGGCTCTAATCTCATGCCCATGGGGACACTACTGCCCATGTTTCCACAAGACCACACCCACATAAGCACACAAATGGTGGCCCCTTGGACCCTCCCTGAGTCTATTCAGGTCAGAGGGCAGAAGGACCTTATGAAATAGTGACATGGAGACTCGACACTCGGGGAATGTGCTGGTGGGGTTAGGGCCCATGGGTTGCAAGCAGAAGACTAATATGTCTAAGCACTTCATGTTTTCAGGTCGCTTCTGCTTTGAGCAGTTGTCTCGCTCAGGGAGAAGGAAGTGTGCCTGTATGTACATGTGTGTATGTGTGTGTGCATGCAGGTGTGTGTGTACATGTGTGTGTACCCATATGTCTATGTATGCATGCCTGTGTGTGAATATGTGCACATGTGTATGCTTGTGTACGACCACATGTGTGCATGTATGTGTGTGCTATGTGTGTATGTGTATGTGTGTATGTCTGCATATGAATATGTGCATGTGTGTATACCCATGTGTATGTGTATGTGCATATGTGTATGTCTGTGTGTATGTCTATGTGCACATATGTGCAAGGGTGTACGTCTCTGTGAGTATGTGCATGTGTGTCTGTGTGTACATGTATATGTGTGAGTATGTGCATGTGTTTCTATGCCTTGTGTGCTGTGTGTATGTGTATGTGCATGTGTGTACGTGTATGTGTGTATGTGCATGTGTGTATGTCTATATGTGCATATGTACATGTGTGTATGCCTGTGTGTGCATGTATGTGTGTGAGTATGTGCACATGTGTCTATATCTGAGTGTGTGTGTGTGTGTGTGTGTCTCGGGAGGGGGACACAGCAGGGTCAGGGGATCACAACTCCTTCCACCTGACATGCAGATGGGCATCCATCTGCTCCACAGAGCAGATGGCTAGCAAGACCAAAAAAAGAGTGTGGGTAAAATTAGCAGCCACAATGCCACTCAGTGGGTGGGATTTACGCATGGCTGTCAGTTAGTTGAGGTGTTGGGTGCTGGGTCCTGCATCTGAATGCCAGCCAGTCATTGAGAAGCAACAGCAGACCCACTTAAGTGAGTCTTCAAAACGCAGCATTCGCTTTAGCCAGACCCTCTGGCCCTGCTTACCCCTAAATTGGACAATCTCCTTAGACAACGGATTGCCCTCTGAACTTCAGCTTGTGCACTGGAGGCCATGGGGTTGGTGAGGTTGGAGACCAGGAAGCTCCCTGGACACCGTTTGCACACCTCCCGCAGGCTCCTCGGGTGTGGGTGTGAGTCCCACTTGAGGGGAAGGGCACAGGTTACTTGCTCCTTTGCAAACTGGCCGTGGTCTTATCAGGCCTGAATCTAATTCAATTGTTTGGATTTCAGAAGTGGACGAGCCAGAAGCTTGAAGAGCGCAGACCCTGGCTCCTCTGCTAAAAGGTCCTCTGAGGAGACCTGTCACATTACGGCACCCTCCAGATGCATGGCGGTTCCCAGCTCTGGTGCCCGCTTTGGAAGAAGCCAGTTGGTAGCCAGGGCAGAGGGCAGTCCTCCCACAGTGGCCTCCGCAAGCAGGTGCCACACACAGGGATCCTAGGGAAACTAAATGGTGCACTGATGTGCTTTGGAGACACTGCGTGGAAGGCACGGATGGGATATGAAAGGATGTTTTTGGTCAAAAATTGTGGAAAACATCAATATGCCTTCATTTTTTTCTCTCAGGCTTGTCCAGGTTAGCTCTCTTTTAGAGCATGCACACAGTAACGAGTATTTATCTACCTACCTGGTATCTTGAAATCGACATCGATGTTGGTCATTGGTATCCCCTATCATACCCACCCACCCCATTAATGTCAGCAACACGATAGATAAAAGATGATTTGCCGTAACTACTACGACCGTGTTATGAAACACTGGAGACACCTGCAGTGAATCGGTCTCCACGCATCTTAAATTTCCTCATGTGCGTATGAAGTGCAGCCCTTGTCTAAATTATGGCACAGAAAAGAACAGCAGCCCACCTTATCATTTCCATCCTGTAGGGTGTAAGTGGCACATCTTGTGGAACCAGCATGACTCAGGTGGTCATTCAACATAAAGCAGCAATCAGCAGGACACGGAAACAGACACAAGCATTTGTGCATCTCGTGCAATCAGATATGGGCCACACGGCAATGTGGCTTTGCAGGGTCTAAGTAAAGGGCGCCAAATGGAGCCCTCATGCCTCACATTCAGCAAAAAGACACAGCAAAGTCTTCCTGCCTCTTCGGACCAAGCGTGGGCTTCCCTTGAGAATGGCCTCTAGCTCTCTTGATAGGTGGGGGTCACAGGCCCCTCTGAGGAGGTCCTGTGCACGTCAGTGTCGCTGTGCACATCTGGCTTCTGTCACGTGGGACCGCCTTGGTGAAGAATGGCCTCTTAGGAGGGGCTTAGGTTGGTTCTACGCTCTTCCTGGGTTTCATTGCAATCTTTGCTCCTCAGTGGTGGCTGTTAAAATGCCTGCTCTTTCTCTGCGTTGGGAGCCCTGTGGTTGGCTGTCCTCTGAGCACTGGTCCTTGCAAGGTCACTTAGAGCTCCCTGGTGTGAGAGCAGAGGGACACCGTCTGCTGAGAGCCCAGTAAATCAATCACAATTAGCACAGAACACTCACTGCATACAGAGGCCCTGGTTGGGGAGGGAAGGGGACGTGAGCTGGGCAGGTGCACAGAGACCATGTGCGTCCCCGAGTGGGGCTGTGGGGTCAGGCTTGCTAGGACCAGCACTAGCACTTCCGGGAGGTCAGACCCCAGGCTGTGGCAGAAGGGGGCTGGAGTGAAGCACTTGTGAAACCCTGCGGGCACAGTCGGGCGCTGCACCTGTGGCTCTGCACCGCTCTGCAGGTGTGGCTCTGCAGGTGTGGCTCTGCAGGTGGGGCTCTGCGTCATCCACCCCTTTGCAAACGTCTTTCATGTCCCTTGCAGTGCCCAGCACTTGAAGGGTAGAGGACTGTCCACAAACACTTGTTTGAAGTCCAGAGTGGCAGGAAAGCTTGGTGAGGGAGAGGCTGGCAGCAGATGCCACGGCTGTTGAGACAAAGCCACTGGTGGTGTTATAGGAGCAGTGTACAAGTGGGTGTGGAGGAGGCCTGGCTTCCCTACGATCAGACCTTGCGAGGTGGTGCAGCCAGGTGAGGTTGATAAACGCAAAGAGGGCTGAGGAGAGAGCCAGGATGATCCCCATAGAGGGATGCAGACGCAGGACTGTCCCCATGGAGGGAAGCGGACACAGGATGGCCCCTGTGGAGGGACATGGATGCAGGATGGTCCGCATGGAGGTACATGGATGCTGGGCCCCTGATCCCGCTCTTTCCTGTGTTTGGAGAAGGCAGATTTCAGAGTTGCTTTTTCCAGGGCTCGTAGAGCAGTGGACTCAGCTGCACCTGCTGGGAAGGATGCAGCTGGGAGCTGGACCTGAAGAGGCTCTAGCAGATCCCTGGCCCAACTCACTTCTCCAGTCTCCTTGCCCCTTGGGAGGTGGTGGGCCCATCGTGGTGAAGCTGCCTGGTAAAGAGTCAGACAGCAGGACCCTTGTGCAGTTCCTCTCCATTGGGAACACCCTGGACATCACAGCAGATGACCCCTAATCCCACACAGGCCACAGGGACAAACATTGCTGGTTCCATTACCCCAGCCTCCTGGGGGCCTGGCAGGTGGAGGGTGGAACAGCCAGGAGAGGGCAAGGCCTGCATGAGGCTGACCTCCACCAGATCAGTGAGGCCTTGCACTCGCCCTGTGCACTCGGACAGTGGGTGGCACTGAGGTACTGTCCCAGAATGCTCAGGCCCGTGCACACACATAGCTGAGTGTGTACCGTGTGTGCATGAGGACACCATGCTCGTTCTCACCCAGACTGGGCAACTGGCCTGGAGGATTTGCCGTGTCCAGTGCTAGGTAGGGTGGACTCTCTGGGCCAGCAGTGTAGCAGAGTCTGGTGTGCATTCACCTCAGCGGCGGGGTGTGCTGGGGTTTCCTGGCGACCAAGAGCTAGGGGAGCTGAGTCCATCCAGGAGTTGACAAGGCCCATGTCGTGGGTTCAGGGGAGGGTGACAGCGATGTGGCTACCATGCAGTCTCCACAGAGCCTGAGAACTGCTTCAGATTGTCCCAATGCACCCTTGTGTTATGGTGGCATCTGACAAACATGGCTGGTGGATCAAGCAGGGCCTTAGGAGAAGCTGGAAGCTTAGTCACAGCAGAGAACGTGAAGGACCAGCCATCACCAGTGATAGGACAGAGGAAGGGGCTTTCCCAGTATGTGTGTCATGGGTGCTCCTGGGGCTGGCTGCAGTCCAGCAGGGAAGAGAGCCAGAGCCCACCTGCCCATGGCCACTGTGCAGGGAGGACCCTGAGCCCCCTGGGGACACATGGTTGTGTTTGCTCCATGTACTGGCAACAGGATCATCCCAACGAAGGCAACAAGCCACACGCTGCAATGAAGCAGCACCAAGCAGGGAGCAACCAGGAATGCTCTTGACTGGCAGGCATCTCCCCAGCCACAGCCAACTGCGTACTGAATGACAGAGAAGGTTGGCTTTTGCCTGGGTTCAAGGACAAGACCAGGGCTCTCACCCTCATCACTTGTGTTTGACGTGATACTGGAGGTGTGAGTCAGGCCAGTCAGGTCAGGGAGATGAACAGATCCAAAAGGTCTGGTATATACATACAATGAAATTCTACCTTGCTATTAGAATCAATATTGCAGTCTTTGAAGGTAAATGGATGGCAATGGAAGAAATTCTGCTGAGCAAAGTTAACCAAACCCAGAGAGTCAAGAGTTGAATGCTTTCCCTCCCTTGTGGAGGCAGGAGCTAAACCCAGGCTTAGGTGAAAGGTAGTTAAACTCATGTGTTAGAACCAGCAAAGGTATTAGCAACACATACTCTAGGACAACTGAGACATGTAGGGGGGAGGGGGTGGAAGGAGTGGGAGAGGGAGGGATCTAGGGAGACAATCAACAATGTAGTATGCTCTTTACCCCTCTGAATAGTCAAATAATACTTATGCAATCATTTAATTCTGGAAAATTTACAATCATATTCTTATATATAGACATTTATATCTCTTATAGGGGCATAATATACAAGAATCAAGAGACTAGGGTATGGGTGATGTGGGGGTAACTATGGTTTAGAATCAAATGCATATCATATTATTACTTTATATGCATTTATGGTCGTACAACTCAACTTCTTAATAAATAAAGAAAGAAAAGTTGTGATAAAAATACTTTACACAGGGGCTGGAGCGGTGGCTCAGCGGTTTCGGCACTTGCCTGGCAAGCACAAGGACCCGGGTTCAAACCCCAGCACTACATACACAACTAAGTGTTGGAGCAACTATAGCCATGTGAAAAACTCAATAAAGTTGTTTCTCTCTTTCTCTGTCTCTCTCACTGTCCCTCTCTCTTTAAAAAAAAAAAATACTTTACACATAATCTAGGACAACCATAGATATGTGGGGGGAGGGGAGGGGGAGAGCCCAGGTGGGGGAGGGGAGAGGAAGGGAGAACAGGGAGAGATCTAGGGAGATAATCAGCAATGTTGCAAACTCTTTGCCCCCCTGAGAATCCAATAAAACTTATGCAATCATTTAATTCAGGAAAATTCACAATCTAAGCATGTATATCATTTGTAGGGGTGAAATATAGAAGAATCAAGAGACTGAGGGGTGGGTGATGTGTGGGTACTTGTGGTTTAATAACATGCCTAACATATTGCTACTTTATATGCATTTATGATTGTACAATAACTCCTTAATAAAAAATGTTTTAAAAAACCTTTAAATACCACAATTAGAACACAGATCTCAGCTATGTAGGTCATAGCTACTAGTCAGTCTACAGCAAAATTATTCAGTTTAGACAGTAATTCAGACTTGTATTTCCCTGTACAAGTTTAAGAAAATAGAAGAATCCATTGAAAAGGAAAGGAAATCAGAGGAGAGGCAATGTGTCATGTCGACAAACAAATCCCACACTAGGAAAATTTCTTTGCAGTACCCTAATAGAGAGAGGGAAAATCTGTTTCTTTGCCGATCCAAATTCAGAGAAGATGAATATGGCTATGGATATTTGCATACTCATTTTGTCAAGAAGGCCAGTGTGACGACGGGTCACAGTCTCTCTGGAGGTTTTGTGGGTGGACCGTGCTGGAGCCTCCAAGGACTTCACAGCCTGCAGATGTCTTCTGCTGTCCTCTCGCTGTAGCTCAGGTGAGCGCAGAGATAATCGTAACCCGACGGCCTCTACAAGTGCATCTCTTTTGCACGAAGCTCAGAACTCTACCAGCCGCATTCCACGCTCGGGTGAGGAGCACCCTTGACCCTGCTTCCAGGGTGTCTTGAAGGTATTAGAAATTGTTAGGAAATGTGTTTGAGCAAATCTGGAGAGGAGGGCTACGCTCTACTGGCTTATGGCACAGGGTCCAGTGCTGCAGATGCCACTTAAGGTATACAATCATGCACATCTGGCCCCAGGTCTGACACCTGTCCCCGGAGAACTCTGTCATGCAAATGACACAGAGTTGGGGCTGGAGCTGCGGCATGGCAGTTGCCTGGCATGCACAAGTACACGGGTTCAAACCCCTGCACCCACGTACACAACTAAGTGTCAGAGCAACAAAAGCCATGTGAAAAACTCAATAAAAATCGATCCTCTCTCTCTCTCTCTCTGATGCACAGAGTTCTCATGCATCAACGGAGACAGCCATGTCCCACTCGTACGCTTGTGGCACACCACAGTGACAGCCCATCTCTGACCCACAGCAGCATGCACATGTGACTGTAGAGCAAAGCAGCTGGAAGAGGGGTCAGAACATTTCCAACACAAAAGAGAGGGGTGTTTGAGGTGATGAAAACACCGAGTGTGCTGATTTGATCTTTGCTCAGTGGGTATCCGTGTGTCGAGGTGTCACCCTGAGCTCCATGAACAAACAAACCTGTGTCAATCAGAATAAAGTGTGGAGTACCTGGGTTTGCATGGCTTCAACTTCTCTGCTCTGCTCATTTGTGTTTATCAGTTATCCGAAGATGGGGTTCTTCTCATTTCCATGGCAACCCAGCCCCTAGGGTATGTTCAGCCACCATGAGGTCACCTGCAGCTGGATGAGGGTGGATGCCAAGGGCACAAGGGGCTGCTCACAAAGGTGACAGTGCTTTCTCGACAGCTGCCTTTGGATATGCCACCTGATGGAAACGAGTGAATCTTAGGCAGTGTCACCTTGTCACCTAGTGGGACTAGTGAGCCACCTGCAGAGATGCTGCATGGGAGTCTCCAGCCCGCTTCTTGTGTCACAGCCACTGGAAATATCAGAGCCCCTCCTCCACGTGAGTCAGGGCAAGCCTGTGTTGACATACTGGAAACAAGAAGATGATCCTCTCCTGAGTGACCAGAGCAATGACATCTATAAGGAGGTGAGGCTGAGACGTGGGCGACCACCACTCCCCGCCCAGCAGGGAGACAAGAAAATGCCCAGGGAGAGAGGGAGAGTCCAGGGTCCTGTTCTGCAGCTCATCTCCTTGAGCACAAGGAGGAGGGCAAGGCCTTCCACCATGGCGCAGCACTCAGGGCCAACACAGAGGGGGTTGTGCAGGCCACAGACACAGGTGCCACAGCCCACACTCCACACTGGTCTGGTCTGTAACCCCAGTTGCCCCCTGGCTAAACCTGGCTGCCCTTTGGATGACCCTGGAAGACCCTGGCTGATCCCTGGATGTCTCCTGTCTGAACTTCGATGCCTGCTGACTACCCCCTGGCTGACCTCTGGCTGACCCTGGATGCCCCCTGACTGACCTTGCATGGCCCCTTGCTGACCCTGGATAACTCCTGGTTGCCCCTGTCTGCCTCCTGGTTCATCCTGGATGCCCTTGGCTGCTCCCTGGCTGTGCCTGGATGCCTCTTGTCTGAACTTGGATGCCTGCTGACTGCCCCCTGGCTGACAGCTGGCTGGCACTGGCTGCCCCCAGACTGACCTTGCATGGCCCCTCGCTGCCCCTGGATGCCCATTGGCTGCCCCTGGCTGCCCCTGGATGCCCCCTGACTGACCTTGCATGGCTCCTCGCTGACCCTGGATGCCCCCTGGATGCCCCATGGGTGTGGCAAGTGGTGCTGATTCTGAAGGCTGAGCCAGCATCACACTGCTGAGGAGCCCCATCTGGCCATGAGGCAACCTGTTTGGCCTGTTGGTTCAGCTCTGCCACATCTTGCTGCTGCCTACGATACACCCCAATGAAGATGTAGGCCCAATATTTCCTGTGACAGCTTTGTCTGGTTCAGAACCAGTGCGTAACTGGCTCACAAGCTGTTAGAAATGACTCCTTTTCTGTTTTAATTTGGAAACTTTAAGAAGGAAAGCACCCTTTGATGATTAAGACAGACCTTGCCGGGGCTCAAAGCATTGCCTGGGGTGTGCTCACACACAAAAACACAAGCATACACACAAACACACAATCACAAAGAGGCAGGGAGCATGTGCCTGGGGTGCACACAAACATACACAGAGGCAGGGAACATGTGCTTGGGATGCACACAAATACACACACACAAACCACACAGATGCAGGGAACACATGCCTGGGGTGCACACACACATACACAGAGGCAGGGAGCATGTGCCTAGGGTGTGTGCACACACACACGCACACACAGAGGTAGGGAACACATGCCTGGGGTGCACACACACATACACACAGAGGCAGGGAACACGTGCCTGGGGTGTGCACACACACATACAGAGGCAGGGAGCATGTGCCTGGGGTGCACACGCACAAACACACAGAGGCAGGGAGCATGTGCCTGGGGTGCGCATGCACACAGAGGCAAAGAACATGTGCCTGGGGTTCACACACACACAGAGGCAAGGAACATGTACCTGGGGTGCACATACACACAGATGCAGGAAACATGTGCCTGGGGTGTGCACATACACACAGGTGCAGGGAACATGTGCCTGGGGTGTGCACACACATATACAGAGGTAGGGAGCATGTACCTGGGTTGCACACACACACACACACACACATACAGAGACAGGGAGCATGTGCCTGGAGTGCACACATACATACACAGGGTCAATGAACATGTACCTGGGATGTGCACACACACATACACACACACACACACAGATGCAGGGAGAATGTACCTGGGGTGCATGCACACACACTTATAGAGGCAGGGAGCATGTACCTGGATGTGTACACACAATTAGAAACACAGAGGCAGGGAGCACATACCTGGAGTGCGCGCGCGCACACACACACACACACACACACACACACACACACACACATAGAAGCGGGAAGCACATACCTGGGGTGTGCACACACACAAACAGGCAGGGAGCATGTATCTGGGGTGTGCACTCACACACACACAGAGACACACACACAGAGTCAGGGAGCATGTACTTCAGGCACTTGCGTGTGTTGGAGTCCAATGAGGATGGCTGTGGGCCCCAGGGAAGAGGGGAATGATTGGCAGTTCAAAGCAAAGAGGTGTGAAACTGCTGTCCCTCTGGAACGTGTGATCTTGAGGTTGCGCTGGCTCAGAGTCTGGGTGTGTGGCATTGGGTGAGGGCTCTCTGCCTTGGCCACAGGAATAGAAGCAGGAGCTTGGGTGTCCAAAGGCACAAGGCCAATGGCGAGCCCTCAATGTTAGGAAAACCCATCACCCTGTGTCTTCTATTTTGCTTGTGATTCTTTAAACATTTGGTAAATTTCTCCAGTGGAGACACTTGGTCTTGGGTCTTTCTCCAGGGGTGATTCTCCTCATTTGTCTGATTATTATTGCCAATTCAATCTCTGTGTTCATTTTGAAAATTCTATTCAGAATTTTGATTTCTTCTGGAATAATTTCCTACTTGGTCAATTTGGAGTAGTTTGTATTTTTTAAGGATTTTTTTCATTTCCTATGGAAAAGCATGTTATCTATATTTTTGGCTTATAATTATGTACAGACTTCCCTTACAGTCCTTTATGTGTCTGTAAGATCTCTTTTCTCTTTCCTGATTTTGGTAATCTAAGTCTCTTGCTCCCCTCCCCTCTGGTCAGTCTGGCTAAAGTTCTGTTGGCGTCATTGATCTTTCACAGAATCACCTTTTGTTTTCATATTTTTCTCTATTGTCTTTTTAGACTGCAATTCGTTTGCTTTCCTTCTTATCTTTATGTTTCCTCCTGTGTCCTTACTTGGGGATTATTTCTTCTTCTTTTCTGGTTTCTCAAGACAGAAGCCTAAGTTGTTGATTTGAGATTCTTTTAGCAGGAAGATTTGTAGCCACATGTTTCTGGCCACGCTAGAGCTCTGTCCTCACAGTGGCGAGACTGTTGTTTTCATTTTCATTTATCTCAAAATATTTTCTAATTTCCATTGTAATGTCTTCTTTGGCCCATTTTTATTTAGATATGTGTGTTTTACTTTCCTTTTATGAGTTCCCAAATCTATTCTTGATTTCTAATTTTTTTCCCTCTGTGTTCTGAGCATGCACCTTGTAGGATTTCAGTCCTTGTAGGGTAACTGAGATTTATTTTGTGGCCTAAACTATAGTCTTTCCTGGAAAATGTTCTGAGAACACTTGAGAAGAATTTGTATTTTGCCTGATTGGGGTGTCCACAGATGTCTCTTGGTAAGGGTGTCCACAGATATCCCTGGTTAGAGTGTCCACAGATGTCCCCTGGTTGGAGTGTCCACAGATGACCCTGGTGGGGTTTAACAGATGTCCCCTGGTGGGGTATGCATAGATATCCCCTGATGGGGTGTCCATAGATGTCCCTTGGAGGGGTGTCCACAGATGACCCTGGTGGGGTGTCTACACATGTTCCCTGGAGGAGGATTCACAGATGCCCACTGGTTGGAGCATCTGAAGCTGAACCTTGGTGGAGTGTCCACAGCTGTCTCTTGGTGGGATGCTCTGCAGACATCCATTGTGTCTAGTTGGTCTTGATGTTGTAGGAGATCTCATCTCCTCATTGTCATCCGTCCACTTGCATCCTTTACTGAGAGCTGGGTCAAAGCTTTCAAGTTCCAGTTGGATGCTGTTTCTCTCTTCAGTATCCCTTTTGCTGTGTTTATTTTGGGCTATATTGTTGGGTGCATATATGCTTATGAGTGCTATATCTTTTTATGGATTGACATTTTTTCATCATAAATCGTCCTTCTTTGTGTCTAACAACATTTGTCTTGAAGTCTATTTTCTCTGACATGGAAACATACCTGTCTTTGTTTGTGATTACATTTTGCATGGCATCTTTTTTCCATCCTTTTACTTTCAACTGAGTTGTGTCTTGAGTCCTAAACTGTGTCTCTTGCAGGTAGATGTGGTCAGAACGTTTTGTAAGTCTATCTTGCCACTCTGTCTTTGCATTGTAGCATCTCCCCAACATTGAATCCAATCATTGATTGGATGATCAATCTGCTTTATTATTCAATCCAATTATTAGCATTCAGTTCAGTTTTTGGCAAGGTTGCATTTATGTCTGTTATTTTGATGTTTGTTTTCTGTGCCTGATCTAGTTTGGGTTAATACCAACTTGATTTGTTGACTATTGAAATTAATCTGGTATTAACCTGAACTTGGTTTTTGTTAGTTAGGATACAATCTGAGGACTGCAATCCTCAGAATATCCAATAAGAAGATAACTCTAAAATTATGCTAAAAGAACTGTGGACAAATTAAACAGGAAAACATTCAGCCTCAGAGAGCAGTGAAGAAAGACCAAAACTGACATCAAGCAGGAAATTGTGGTGTGGTTTCAGCAGCCCCCTGCGACGCTGACCCTCTGGCTCTGCGTCCCTCTGCCTGGGCCTGCAAGCTGCCATCTTCACCTGCATGTGTCGGTGCCCATGAACAGAGGAGTCTTAACACAGGGAGAACAGGTGCTGCAAACAGACCCAAAGGATGCTTGCAGGCTGGAGGCTGAGGCATTGGGGAGCCACGGATCAGGCCAGACTCAGACGGCCATGCTGGGGTCCTCCTGACTTGGACTCACAGCTCTCTAGGAGGGCTCTGGGGAGCTACCCCACCTGCCTCAGGGGCTCTGGATGCTGCTTCTCCAGACTGCAGGCTTTGGTTTTCATGACCACTGCAGCGCTGGAGAGGGTGCTCTGGCTGGAGAGGGTGCTCTGGCAGAGGCAAGGGAAGAAGGCAGAGACCCTTACCAAGGTCCTGCTACTTTTCCTAAATAAACTGTTTACCACAGGACTGCAAAACTTCCATCAGTTCCCAGAGTTCTGGAAAGGTCGATGCCGACCCTTTTGCCAAGCTTTGCCTTGCTTTCATGTGGGAGAATTTTCACCCTGCCCCTTGCTCTGGGTCACCAGTCAACGTGTCTATGTGGCTGACCTTGCCCCCTGCCCTGCCTGCCCAGTGATGTCACAGTAGTGAGTCAGGACATGTCTACAAGTTGGCTGGGCCTTTGGTGGCACCAAGGGACATGGCTGCTAGACTCATGGAAGGGCAGCTTGACTGGAAGGGAAGACACACTTGGGGAGGAGCATGACACAGGCAGAGACCGGAAGTGTAGGGAGCTGTCCTCCTACAGGATTTGAGTGCTGGGGTCCAGCTGTCACCTGGTTGGAATCCATCATAGATGTGTTGTGTGCTGTCTGTCTTAGTGAGTGACAGGGAGCAGACCCTGTACCAGGGACTTCTCTTGATGGTCCTATTGGAGCTCACACTTGTGTTCTTTACCAGACTGCAGTCGGCAGATGAGAAATGGTGGCGACTGTGGCCCTGCCTCAGATGCTGCTGGGGCTCAGGTTCCAGACTGGGAGATCTCCTGCACTCCCAGGTCTGCAGGGAGCATTTGTCACTTCTATGGTAGAGGACAGAACCTTAGCACTTTCATCTTCATGTGGCTTGGGACTTCAGCCAACTCTCTTTAAGACAAATGCTCCTCTTAACTTCAGAGGTCTGCAAGCATTGGGTCCCTCTCAAGTCCACTGCTATATTCCCAGCAAATCTGCAGCATGAATTACAGACCTGTCTCGTTGGACCTAAACCAGATGTGGTTTTACTGACTAGCCTATATGGAAGTTGTGCCTTGCATAATGCCCCACAATGTGCCCAGCCATGCCACTCTTCCGCTCATCCAGTTAGTCCTCCCTGATGCCTGCCTCACTCATTCAGGTGTTAGGTTGTGACTTTTATTACCCGACCACGCTGTGTGGCCTGTCTTCTGCAGCAGTTGAAAGACCCTGATTTTAAGACGAATGGCTGGGGAGCTGACACTGTGTTTACTTCCTTCTGAGTAAGCCCTGATTATCCAGACTGACTGCCCACCAGTGCTGGTGAATGGAGCCCTTTTGTGAAACTTTTATGATGCCTCCTGCCAAGCAAGGTCACCCTGTGCTATAACCTGACACCCTGTGTTAAAAGGCACAAATTAGCAAATTCCTGAAATCAGATCAAGGAATTCCCTTAAAATGGGTGGCTGGGACAGTGTGGAGGATGTGCACAAGTCACCCAAGACCAGAGGTGCTGCTCTGAATCTCACTGGGAGCCCACCCATGTCCCCATGGTCTCCCAACGTGGTTCAGGGCATTGGGATTGAGTTCTGGCTATGGGTGGCTGCACATTCACCCTGGGCAGATGTCATGCGAGACTGAGGAGCCAGGCTGAGCCCCAGAATCACTCTGCAGTGACTACTGCCATTCCTGCAGAATCTTCTGGAATCTCTTCTCCATCACACTGTTGATTGAGAAACCATGCCTGGCAGATGCTTCTCACGCTGCAAAGTAGACTGCTGGCTGTGTCGGATGGGGATGAGGACGGCTCCCTGCTCACCACACCTGTGGATTGCACGCTCTGCCTGGTCTGATGCCATGAGCCACTCTGGGAGTGGTGCTCACTGCCAGGGGAACGCCCTTGCATCCTCAGAGAGGCTGTTCCCTGGAGGCCCCTCCTGGTGCTTTCCTGAGAAGAGATGGGGCTTAGCCAGCTCCCGTTGTCCCAGGCTGGCAGTCCTGCACCACTGGCAGCCCTGCAGAGGCCCTTCCATGTCTAGGCTTATCTGCCTTGACCTGCCCCCAACACAGAGGAAAAGGGTCACCAAGGAGCATGGCACTCTGACGCTGGACCTGGCCTCCAGGGCACAAGTGTCCTCTGGCCAGGATATGGGGACACAGGCCTCTCAGGGAGTCCTGTGCCCACCCCAGCTTGTCCACCAAGTACTCAGCAGCAGACACGAGAAACATGGCCATGTGTTGGCCTGAGCCACAGGCTGGCCAGCTCAGAAGCTACCTTTGGAGGTGGAGACTTTTCTCCTGCTTTAACAGGATGCTGGGCATGGCTGATCCCAGCACATCCCTCCTGCCTCCAATGTCATATCCTCCCCACGGGGAAGGACACTAGCCCTGGGCTCAGCCTGAAAGCAGCCATAATTGTGAGGGTGGGGATCTGTCACTGCAGCCCTGGTGGGGGTGAGAGAGGAGAGGGGAGAGCCGCCAGCAGCCCTGCCCAGGGTCCCCCACACGGAGCCCTCCATGCACTCCAGCTTCCATGGGATGTCGCCCTGGAGAAGCCAGGAGCTCTTCCTGAAGCTGAATCTCTCCTGTTGACTTGTGTATTTAGATGATTATTCTTAGCCTTCCTGAAGAATAGGATGATCTGGCTGGCAGGGGAAAACGGAATCATTTTGTTTCTCACCACGGGACGAACAGAATTGACAGCCTCTCCTTCCCAGGGAGGCATAATTAGAAATTATTCGCATCAAACTGTTCGCTACAGCTGTAAACTCTGGCAGAGAACTGACGAGTGCCTCCAAGCCCTGTCAGCCACTAACTTAGGGTGCGTGTGTGCGCGTGTGCGCGCTGTGGGGTGTGTGCCGCTGCTCCCGGAGGTGGAGGAGGTATCTGAGAACCGCCCTCTTAGTGAGGAGGAGGGCCGCTCGTCTTGAAACCTTCTCTGTTCAGGTCTGCACACTCCTAGCTTTTGCTTTCGGAGGGAAAGCTTCCCAGGCAGAGGGGGATCTTTGAACCAGGCCGATGTCAGCCGTGTTTGGGGTTCTGCTCTGGCCTGGGAGCGTGTGGGGAGAGCCAGGAGGGTCACCGCATGGCCTGCTGTAGCGACTGCTCTCTGTCCACGGGCCCCTTGCATGTGATTGGTCGTGGGGACTCTGAGCTCGGGAATGTCCGGGTTTGTGAGCTCATCCCCTCTGCTCTCGCTAGCTTCTGCGTGTGAGAGACGTCAGGTGGAAGTTCACTATGAATTTCTCAGTCACAGCTTTAGTGAGAGTTATCTTCCTCTGAGAATTATGTGATTGTGCAGCTTTACAAAATAGGATAGATTTTAGGCATTTATTTGAAACTTCTCCGAGTTCAGAAAACAAGCTGTTTTGGAGACTTAGTGATTTAGAAAACTAATGCCACAGGGCAACGCAGTGGTCTGGCTCCTGCTGGGACCAGGCTGGAGAGGACGGTGCCGAGAAGGTGCTCTGCAGCTGGTCCCCGGCCGGCTCAGCCCTGGGGACCCTGAGGCTCCAGGTTGTCTTGGTGGCTGGTTGCTTGGCAGGGCTTTCGCTCTGGCCACCTCCTGTATGGGCACCTGTGAGCTCTCAGCTGAGAGCTCGTCCTGTGGGTCCTGTGGGCAGGACCCTCTGGATCTGCAGAGCGCCCTGTGTGCACTAGCAAGGCCCTCCTAGCGCGGGCCCTGCATTTCCCCCAGCAGCCACCAGGCCTCCTGGTGTGCAGAGCAACGTAAAAATCTACATGGTGACTCTTATTGGCCCCCCAGGAGCCTGCAGCCAAGATCAGCTTTGATGTTCTGGGCAGTGAACAGTGGTAACTTGGGTGCAGGTCCAGTTCCCCTCCGCAGTGAGCAGCCGCACAGAGCTTGTGGCAGGACGGGGCTCTGGAAGTTTCCACCTGATGAGAGCCTTCACCTTGTACCTGTGTTGCTCACTTCCCATTGTGCAAGTGGACAGGTCAAGGTGAAGAGGCCACGGTTGGGCTGCTAAGAGCAACGTGGGGACTGGCAGAGGAGCCCCAGCCCAGGTCTTGCCCCAGGGGCTCCATAAGGGCCCTGCTGTCTCTCCGGAGGCTCAGAGTCTCTCTCTACCCCACATGGTGTGGTGTTGAAGGCACAGACTCTCCATGACCTGAGTGACTCTGACCTTGCTGTCCTGTTGTTGGCCTTGTGAAGGAGGCTGTCACCTTTCCCGGAGGGAGACAGCTCATGTTGGGGCAGAATTCTGTCCTCCTCAGGGCCACCTTCAAGCCCTGAACCCAGGGACCCGTGGAGGGGACTTGATGGGAGTGGACTTGTTCCAGAGGTCTTTGGTCACCAGAGGTCAGTGGGGGAGGGTGGTCCTTAAGTCTAATGACAGAAGCAGAGGCCAGGATGCTGCCTCCACCCTGACAAGACAGGTGCCCTCCTGCTACTGGCTACTGGTCATTCAAAAGGACACTGGTGGGAGCCCCTCTCCGGGGCAGTTCCTGGGCAGGGAATCTGGCAAGTGTCACCACGTGGGGTCAGATCTGCTACTAGCTTCTATGAGTTCCCGTGTCCTGCCCCATGGTGATGCCTCACACTGGCTAATGGCTTAGGGTGCAGGATCAGGAGGCAGAGGGGCGCTGAGAGAAAGGGTGCTGCCCACCAGGCAGATGCAGCCTCTTGGGGTGTGTCGGGGCAGAGTGTCATCCTGGAGGAGGTGGACTGATGCCCACTCTGAATAGAGGGGCCCAGACCCAGGGCCAGTCTAGGACTGTGCCTAGCAGCCAGGGTGTCACTGTCCCTCATGCTTTGCTCCTCCTTCATGCAGTGTCCTTGCTGTGCTCAGACCTGGAGGGAGACCTCTCTGTGCAGACAGGGGCGGCCTCCTGGGGCCTGAGGTCTCCCCTGTTGCTTCCGAGAATACAGTATGGCCTGCCTGGAGGTGCGACTGTGGCTGTGCTTTTCTATGTTTACTCATTTCCCCAAGAGAGACACAGGAGAAAGCAGGGTGGCATCAGGGGCAGGGTGAGGATAGGGACAGCATGGCTGTGAAGCTGACTTGTTCAGAAAATCAGACCTTGAGCTACCAGGTTTCAGGGTGTGCGTGGTGCACTGTGCCTTCAACTATGAACGGCCACACAGGGAGATAAGTCAACAGCAGCCATGAAGACATTGGAAACAGGTTCTGGGGACTCTGGGGTAAAGGGTAGGAGTAGGGGAGGATGCCCAGGGGCAGGGGACACAGGACCCTTAGCTTTCCCTGCATATGGTGTTTGCTGGAGGGGAGGTCTGACATGGAGGAAACTCAGAGGTGTGGGCTCTGTCCTTGGTGAGTGGCTCTCAGGGCCAAGGGTCTGGATGCCTTGCCAAGATTTTGAGCTGGCTCGGGCCAGATGGTGGATGGGAGCACCCGGGGGTCTTGGGGTCTGGTCCTCTTTCCTGAAGCCAGCAGAAGGCGAGGGGGGAGCGGGCCACTCAGGCACGTGCGGTCCTTTCAGAGGCCTGTGCTCTCCACCGTCAGCCTATCTGGGAAGTTCCATGCTGCAGCCCTGCCAGAACCAGGTGGAGGCCAGTGGAGCTGGCTGCCTTCCCAAGTCATGAGCTCAGGGGTTCAGGATGCCCCCACATCTGTGAAAGGAACCTGTGCTTGCAGCCTCCCAGCCAGCGTTGGGCTTGCGCTTGGGCACTGAGCCAGTTGGTGACCTGAGGGCCCGGTGCTGTAGGAGCCAGCACAGAGCAGCAGGCCCCTGGCCGTAGTGTCCTGGGGTCACAGCCACAGGGGACAAGCCTCCAAAGCCACTGTGGCCTCACCCTGTGTAGCCCACATTACCCTTCTGCCTGCCGTTGCTTTCCTGAACACAGCACATTTAATCATCTGTCACGATTACCAGAGCCCGATGATACCCAGGCAGGACCGCCTTTGAGTATTGACAAGCAAGGATGTGAGCCCTGAGCCTGCAAAAGGTCACAGGGC
>PVKS010025143.1:0-30217 GCA_004027875.1 Aplodontia rufa | reverse complement strand
ATCACTAGTAATCAGAGAAATGCAAATGAAAACCACATTAAGATATCACCTTACGCCAGTCAGAATGGCAAAGATGAAGAAAATAAACAATAATAGATGTTGGAGGGGCTGTGGAGAGATAGGCACACTAACACACTGTTGGTGGAGCTGCAGACTGGTACAGCCCCTCTGGAAAGCAGTGTGGAGAATCCTCAAAAAACTAGGGTTGAGCCCACCATACGACCCTGCTATTCCACTCCTGGGAATTTTTCCAGGGGATTTAGAATCAGCACATTATAGTGACACAGCAATATCTATGTTCATAGCAGCTCAATTTACTATTGCTAGACTATGGAAACAACCCAGATGTCCCTCACTGGATGAATGGATCCAAAAACTGTGGTACATTTATACCATGGAATTTGACACAGCAATTAGAAACAATGATATTGCAGCCTTTGAAGGTAAATGGATGGCTATGGAAGAAATTATGCTGAGTAAAATCAGCATAACCCAGAGAACCAAGGGTCAAATGTCTTCACTCATCTGTGGAGGCTGGATCTAGACCCTGGCCAATGAGAGAGGTCATCTCATATCCTGTGTTAAATCCAGATAAGGTGTAATGTCATACAACCTAATACTTTTTAGAGATATTGTAGGAAGGGGAAGGGAGGGATAAGGGTGGGTAATTGGGGGGGCACTCCTGGGGGTAACTGTAATATCCAGAATCTATACACATTTTATATTATTTTGTTAAAAACTTGTATGGTTGTTCAAAGAGAAAAAAGAAAAAAATAAATAAAGTACTATCGTGGGGGGAAAAATGCATTGCATGATCCTTGACTGAACTCTGAGTCTAAAAAAAAAGTATATCTAAGACATTATTGGTACAATTGGAGAAATTAGAATATGAAAGATATAATGACTAATAAAATTGCATAAGTATTAAAAAAAAACAACAAAAAAGGATTATGTTGTATAGCATTACATCTTATCTGAACATTTTAATCACGTAGAACTCAATGTAACTCTTAGTCACAGGGGCACCAAGTGGCAGGCACCTGCAGGGGGCAGCAACACAGTAGGCTCCTTGAACTGGGCCTGGGGTGTGTGGATGTGGCCAAGGGAAACTTCCATGAGCAGACCATTGTGCTCTGCTCTTGCAAAGGCAAAATGAGGAGCTGAGCTTCAGGTAATAATCAAGATTGGAAATTTGTTGAAGTTCAAGTTTCTTTTAACTTGTTACACACATTTTCTCACACATATGGAGAAGTAAAGAGAAAAGAATATTCAACATTCTGCCATGTTTCTTCACCTACACCTATTTTCTTTCTTCCTCTCTTGTTTAAGAGACAATTAGAGGGGTGCTGGGGTGGTGGCTCAGCGGTTATGGTGCTTGTCTGCCATGCGCAAGCACACGAGTTCAAACCCCAGCACCATGTACACAATGAAGTCTCAGAGCAATGAAGGCCACATGAAAAACTAAATAGAAATTGCTTCTTTCTCTCTCTCCCTCCCTCTCTCTTTCTCACTTTCTCCTCTTTCTTAAAAAAAGAGAGAGAGAGAGATAATTAGAGGGGCTGGAGTGATGGTTCAGGAATTATTGCACTTGCCTGGCATGCACAAGGACCCAGGTTCAAACCCCAGCACCACGTATATAACGAAATCTCAGAGCAATGAAAGCCACATGAAAAACTAATTAAAAACTGATTCTCTCTTTTGCTCTCTCTTTTTCTCTCAAGAAAAAAAAAGAGAAAGACAATTGGAGTTTTAAATTCTAAACTGTTCTTTTAAGGTGAGATTCAGTAGGAAGTTCAGCTCTGATACTGCCGCATACTGCTACCCAGGGCTAAGTCTCCATCCGTCTTTCTACTCCAATACCCTTAGGTTGTAGGCTCACCTTCACAGGGAGAGAATAATTACTGCACCTCTAGAAATCTCAACACGTTCCACGCAGGAAGAAGGAAGATCCAAGTTAAACGTCAAATGTTAAAAAGCTACTTTCAGTGTGAGAAATAAAGACAGGGTGCTGGGGGAAATAGTAAAATTTGGGATCTACCACTGGGCAATCCTAATATTCTGCACCACATGTGAAGGACTGAGGAATGATAAGATTAACAAGCCGTCTAAGAAATAGAGGAGAACACTAGAAAGTTCAACGTGAAAAAAAATGCAACTGAAGTATACTTACCACTTCTTACAGACCCCAAGGAGACCAAGACAAGGCATACCATCTTACCGCATCCTCACAGAAACCCAAACGAGCGGGTTAAATAATTTTACAGATGATGTAAAGAGACCTCAAGAAGTCTGGTAGCATCTTCAAGGACACAGCTGACAAATGGGTCCAAAGCCAACCCCTTGTCATTGTCCTCGTCCCCTTACCATTGATCCTCTCAGAGCTGCATTTCCTCATTTCTATACCTCACTTAAAAAATTCATAGTCCTCACCACCAAAGTCCACTACGCAGACACTTGATCACTACCCAAGAGCACCGGCACATTCAGAACCCTGCCCCCTGCGGGTCTGTTTGCACGTTCACCGCAAGGCCTCCTCTGGGTAAGGGTCTGGGCTGCCTCGAATAGAGGCCCCCAGCCCCAGACTCAGAAGCATCTACTTTAAGAGGGAGTAAAAGCTTCATGAAGCCTTTGCTTTACTTCTCTTTCCAATGAGAGGTAGTGTACGTACGGGGATCGAAGTGACCTTTCACCAGTGAGCCTCAGAACCCAGAGACTGGGACACAGCAGGTGCTCAGTAAGTAGGTATGCAGTGACAATAACTGAGGAAATGAGGTACCCAACCAAGTCAGCATCATCTCATTTAATCCACACACTAATGGGGCAGGGGGTGTTCTTGTGATTCAGATGAAGAAACAGAGGCTTAGGGCTTCCTGTCCTGCCCATATCTGAAGAATTAGTAAACCTGATCCACTCCACTTTAAAGAATAACGGAGTGGTTGAGAGAGTGAGGCAAAGTCTATTTACCCTGAGCCCATTTGGGCAGTCATTGTCTCTATAAAAAGAGATACCAACAGGACTGGGCTAAAAATTCTAAAGATTCTTAGTGTTTAAACCCAAAGGTGCCAGGTTAGTTAAACATATATATATAAAAAAATCACTTTTTTGTAGTAAATATTACCCAATCATAATGGGCCCAGCAACTCATCTTTGGAGGCCAAAGCAGGATCTGTACTTAAGAGAATAACCCCCTGGGGCTCCTTTTCTCCAGAAGCCCTTGCTCCCTCAGCACATCCTGGCACAGCACATTCTCAGCCTGAAGCCACTGCACACTTAATAACAGATTAACAGATAGCCTTCATGGCAGAATTAAGCAAACAGATCTGTTGCCCCTGAGAAAACTTTACCTAGCCGTTCCATTCCCTAGCACCAGGATGCCTTGCCAACAGGGAGAAAGGTGATGACCAGTTTAACTGTCATTGTCACTCTGTTGAAAGTCAGAGGGTATTGAAGTGACTTGGCCAGTGTGCGTGGACATAGTAACACTTCTCGGAGTAAAATGTGGTATGTCCTATATTCTAATATAGCACGGAAGAAAAATTGAGAGACAGAAATTATGAAGGAGAAAGAAGTGTTAGAATGTGGTAGAAAATTAGATTTTCAGAATATACTCTGAAAATCTAATTACAAGTTTGTTTGATTGTTCAACAAATAAATCTCTGAATAAAAAAAATTCAGGAAAAAATAAAGAATGTGGTAGAAAAGAGAAAATTACATGCAAGACAGATAACAGCCTGCCAGAGAAACAGAGCAAGCCCAGAAGCAGTGTCGAGCATGTGCATGAGAAAGAACCCCCTGCAACTGTGATCCTAGTGTGCTCGTTGATCGCTGTATTTGTTAAGGATCCTATACAGGAAAGAAAATGGGATATGCATTCAAGAAACTCTTTGGTCTTATTGACTCATCATCGAAGGAATTTCAAAGAAAAAAATTAGTTATTCTTGTTTTTAATTTTGAAAATACTCTAAAATCTCCTCTTAAAAATCCCCATTGAGGGCTGGAGTGGTGGCTCGGTGGTTACTGTGCTTGCCTGGCATGCACAAGTACGGGAGTTCGAACCCCAGCACCACGTACCCAACGATGTCTCTGAGCAATAAAAGTCACATGAAAAACTAAATAAAAATTGTTTCTCTTTCCTTCTCTCTCTCTCTTTCACTGTTCCTCTCTCTTTAAAAAAGAAAAATCCCCTTTGAACAGAGCATTCCCTTGCCTTTCTGGAGAATTCTGTTGTGACTCTAAATGTTAATTTCAATCAGAAACCCAAGGTTCGTAATCTTTTTTTTTTTTTTTTTTAAGAGAGAAGGACAGTGAGAGGGAGAGGAAAAGAGAGAAATAATTTTTTTTTAATTTAGTTTTTCACGTGGCCTTCATTGCTCAGAGCCTTCATTGTGTACGTGGTGCTGGGGTTTGAACTCATGTACCCATGTATGCCAGGCAAGCACTGAAACCACTGAGCCACCACTCTAGCCCTTCAAGGTTTGTAATCTTGCATAGAGGCTTCTTCATGAAGCTACTGCAACCAGCCTGTTCTCTAGGGATTCGTAGAGGATGTAAGTGTGATTACTTAACTTTCTTTATACATTAAAAAAGAACCCCTTGAAATCTGCTTTCAGACTACACAGAGTAAAAGGAACTGGCTTGATTCACCCTCCAACCCGAAGCAACCAAAAAAGGAGACCAAGCAGGAAGAAATGATATTCAAGGCGCCAAGCATCAGAAAATGAAGGACTGTGATCCCAAGGATTGTGAGACCTACAACTTCCCCACCCTCCTGTCCTGAGAGAATTTTTGAGCCATGATGCAGGGAAGGGGAACCACAAGCAGAATCTAGCAGGCCCTGATTTGAGGAGTTTGAGCTGCAGGTTTGGTGCAGACCCAAGCAATTAAATCAGCAGGATGGAAAGGAAAACGCTGCACAGAGAGAAGCCTGCAGGTTATCAGAGCATCTGTCAGGAGAATTCATCCTCTCATTCATCTGAAGGAACTACTCTACAGGACTGGATGAAAGAGCCAAAACCCCAGAATTGATGGGGCATTGGCTAGATGACCAAAGGTCCCACCTAAAGACTGCTTAAGGCAAAAACTGAGAGGATCAAACTGTTTCCAAGTAATTCAGTTATGTCCCAAAACTAAGCTCAACCACATTTTTTAGAAGACATGAATACTCTACACTCAGCAATATAAAATTCACAAATTCACAATGTCTTCCATCAATCCAAAAATTACCAGGCACCCAAAGAAACAGGAAAACATGACCCATAATGAAAATAATCAATTGACCAAAACTGACATGTTAGAACTAGTGAACAAGATAAAAGCAGTCATTACAACTATATTTTGTACGTTCAAAAAGTTAGGTAGGGAGGGGGGCTGTAGTTCAGTGATAAAGCACTTGCTTAGTATGCATGAGGCCCTGGGTTCAATCAACAGTGTTGAAAAAAATCTAGGTAGGCACACAGAAGAAATAAAAATTACCCACTTGAATTTGCATACATAAAAATTACAAGGTCTGAGACAGAAAAAAATTGGTAGGAGTTAATGACAGGTTAGACATGTAAAAAAAAAATAGCGAACTTGAAGATGTAACAGTAGAACTGTCTCACAGTAGAACTGTGAGACAACATTAAGTGATCTAATAAATACATTATTTGAAGTCAAAAGGCAAAGATTATCAAAACAAGATGTAACTACAAGAAACGCATTCCCTTAAAAGACCAATGTATTTAAAACGTGGGAGGGGAAACATACATCATGCTACTAAAAGCTGAGTGACAAGTGCCATTAATATTCAGAGAAGAGCACTTGCCAGAGTGCAGGATGCCATTTCATAACGACAAAGAAGCCAGTTCAACACAAGGACACAATAACAAAGGTATATAATCTAATAACAAGCTTCAAAATGCACGAATAAATCGATAAACCTGTAACGACAGCCAGAGTTTAATGGCCCTTTCTCAATAACTAATAGAACTAAGGGAGATAAAATCAGTAAAAACAGAAAAGATTAATCAACCCAAAAAGCCAACCGACCTGATCAACCCTCCACCCAACAGCAGGAGTCACATTGTTTTCAAGTACACAAGGATGTTACCGTGATGCACCACATTCTGGGTCATTAAATAAGTCTCAATAAGTTGAAAAGCATTCAGATCATATAAAATATGAACGTAGACCACAGAATTAAAATTGCAAGATCTCTAGAAAGTTGTCATCATTTTAAAATTAAATAACGTAGTTCTAAATAATCCATGAGTCAGAGAAGGAATCAAAAGGGAAATTAGAAAGTGTTTTGCACTGAACGGAAAAATGTGAGGAATACTACTAGCAGGAGTTCATAGCTTTAAATGCCAAATTGGGAAAGAATAAAGGTATCATACCAATGACCTCAATTTTTGCCAAAAGAAACTAGAAAAAGAAAAACAAATTAAACCCAATATAGGTAGAAAAATTGAAATGATAAAGATTAAAGCAAAGATCAGTGAAATAAAAACAAGCAGAGTAAAGAAAAATCAGTAAAACTGAAGTCTGATTCTATTAGAAAATCAGTATAATTAATAAACCTCTAACCAGGCTAATCAGGGGAAAAGAAAGAAAGCAAAAGTTACCAATGTCAAGAATGAGTGTGTTCAGTGCATGTTCTACAGGTAGTAAAAAAAATAATAATAGAGAAATATTATGAACAACTTTATATTACTAATTTGACAATGGAACTAAAATATCAAATCTCCCTCAAGAAGAAATAAACTGAATAGCTCTATATCTATAAGAGAACTTGACTCTGTAGTTAAAAACCTTCCCATGAAGCAAACTCCAGGCCCAGATGGTTTCACTGATGAGTTCTATTAAATATTTAAGGAAGAAGTAATATCTATGCTGCACAAACACTTCCAGAAAATTGGAGAGAAAGTAATACATCCTGAGCCAGATAGATTTCAATAAAATAAAGCTACAGACCAATATACCTGTACATACACATTTGAAACGGAATTCTAACAAATTGAATCCAACAGTATATAAAAAAGTTTAATCTATCATAACCAAGAGAGATTCATGCCATGAATGCAAGGTTGGTTAAGCACTGGAAAAATCAATTTAATTTGCTCTACTAACAAATTTTTAAAACGTTTGCTAAACAGAGGGAAAAAATGATAATTTTAATAGATGCATAAAAAGCACTAGAAAAAAAATCTAACCTTCCTCATCAAACAGGGAATAGAGGGAACTTTCTCAACTAGACAAGGGTACCCTAGAAAATCCTACATGAGCATCGTATATAATGGTAAAAGGCTCAAAAATTTCCCCAAAGATCTCTAACAAGATAAGGCCTGCTCTAACCACTTCTGCTAAACATTCTCATGGGGTTCTAGACAATTCAGTGGGGAAGAATAAGAACGAAGCACATCTATATTGCAAATAAAGAAGAAGCAAAATTGTCTGTATTTGTAAACCACACTTGGTGTGATTGCCTATGTAGAAAATCTTCTGCGATTCATAAAAAAGCTATTTGTAACAATAAATGAATTTAGCAGCATAGAAAATCAGTATTAAAATGAGTAATACTTCTAGTTACTGGCAATGAACAATGGCAAGTTTGCTTTTTAAAAAATTATCATTTATAATAGTGTCAAACATATGAAAATACCTAGCAATAAATCAGATAAAAGTATTAGAACTTGTATACGGGAAGCTACAAAAATAGCTGAGGAACACTAGATAAGACCTAAATAGACGAGGATATATACCTTTTTCAGGGGTTGAAAGACTGAAAGTCATGAAAATGGATGGCAGACCTTCACAAATTGTTCCTTAGATTCAGTATAATCCACATCCACATCCCAGAAGGGTTTTCTTTTGTTTTGATTTTATGGAAATTTACAAGCTGATTTTAAATGGAGCTACAAAGGACCTAGAACAGCTGAAACAATTTTGAAGAGTCAAAACTGCCTGACTGTAAGACTTATTTAATGCATAAGATAAAGTACCCATTGAATGGCACAGAATAAGAAGTCCAAAAGGACCCCCCCACAGATACACACGACCGTGTTTTGACAAAGTTGCAAAGACAATTCAGTGGAGAAAAGATAATTTTTTCAAAAAAATTATGCTGGAACAATTGTATATCCCATAAGCCAAAATATTGAATTCAGATTGAATCCTTACACTATACATAAAAATTAACTAAAACTGGATCATAGACCCGAATACAAAAACCAAAACTATAATTTTAGAAGAAACTCCTTATGATGTTGAGTTAAATAAAGATTTCTTAGCCTTGATATCAAAAGTATAGTCCACAAAAAAAGGGTTGGCAAACTGCACATTGTCAAAGTTTAAAACTCCTGCTATTTGAAAGACATAATTAAGAAAGCAATGGCTGGAGCAGTGGCTCAGCAGTTACAGTGCTTGCCTGGCAAGCACAAGGACCCGGGTTCAAACCCCAGCACCACGTACACAACCAACTGTCAGAGCAACAAAACCACATGAAAAAAAAAACTAAATAAAATTGATTCTTTCTCTCTCTCACTGTCCCTCTCTCTTTAAAAAGAGAAAGAAAAAAGAAAACAAAAACTATTAAAAGGGTGAGGAAAAGGTTTTGTAAACCTTATATTTGAAAAAGAACTCATTTTCCAGAGTAAGTGAAGAACTCTGAAAACTACAAAACAAACAGTACGGTTTTCTTAAAATGGGCAAAGGATTTGAATAGACACTTCACCAAAGAAGATACACAGAAGGCAATTAAGCCCACAAAGATACTCAACAGCATTAGTCATTAGGAAAATTCAAAATAAGGCTACCAGGAGATGCCACCATGCATTAATAGAATGGCCAAAATTTAGCAGCGTGACCAAACCATGTGCTAACTAGGATGTACAGAAACTGGAGCTCTCAGGCACTACTGATTGAAGTGTAAAAAGTCCAATCACCTTGAAATTGTTTGTCAGTTTCTGTTAACTAAAAAGTTAACACCACAAGATCTAGCCTTTCTAGTCATTGGTGCTCATCCAAGAGAACTAAAAGCATGTGTCCACACAGATTTATGTATGAACGGTCATAGATTTATTTCAATAGCCCCAAATTGGAAATAATCTAAATGTCCATGAACAGATGACTGAGTAAACAAAGTTTCCCATAGCCACACCATGGAATAGTACCTAGCAATAAAAAAGAAATGAACTACTCAAGGGTGTAGCTTGCAAAAGTAACAAAATGAGTGTGCAGAGTGAAAGAATGCATGATCATTTCATGTACATAAAATTCAAGGAAATTCAAAATAACGATGACAGAAAGATGCACAGTTTACCAGAGGCAGAAGTCATGAAGGAGCAAGAAGAAAGATTAATAAGAAGGTAGGAAAAAAATGTTTGGAGGTGGGTAGATATTTATGAACTTATTCTGGGGATAACTTCATAGATATGTATTTTATTTAACATTTTAAAGTCTAATTGCTTATTATACATTAACTATACTTTTAATCTTTTTTAAGAGAGAGTGACAGTGAGAGAGTGAGAGAGAATCAATTTTATTTAGTTTTTCCATGTGGCTTTCATTGCTCCAACACTTTGGGGGAATAAACCTTTTGTCCCTGGAGAGGAACATCTCTGCTTCCTGGTACCGTGTCCTGAGCGGCTTTCCTCTCCCACACCCATCTACCATGATGTTCTGTCTCCCCTTGGGCCCAGAGCAACAGAGTCAGCTGTCTATGGACTCAGACCTCTGAAACAATGAGCCCCAAAATAAACTTTTCCTCCTCTCATTGTTCCTGTTAGATCTTTTGGTCACAGCAGGGAAAACACTAATACAGAGTGGATAAGACATGATTTGCTAATTCACACAGAATTAAATGAGCAAACAAGCCAATGAACATCAGGGGCTACGCATCATGTGTTCTCCTTCCCACCCCCAACCCCAGGGATACCTGAAGTTTAAAAGAGGAATTGCTTTTAGCCAAAAGAAATAAATATTACCAGTGGAATTTTAGGCGACATTAAGGACTTCACTAGAGCTGTCTTTGGTAAGGGCCGGGGATATTTCTATCCGTTTTCTCTTACCTAATTGCTCTGGCTAGAATTTCTAATACCATATTGAAAGATGGTATGATTATACATCCTTGTCTTGCTCCAGATTTTATTAAAAAATGCTTTCAGCTTTTCCCCACTATGATGTTGGCTTTGGGTTTGTCATATATGGTCTTTATGATATCGCTGTAAGTTCTTTCTATCCCTAATTTCTTCAGTGTTTTTTTTTTCCATAAATGGTACTGAATTTTGTCAAAGACCTTCTCTGTATCTATTGAAATGACTAAGTGATTTTGTCCTTAGTTCTATTTATGTGATGAATTACGCTTACTAATTTGTGTATGTTAAGCCATCCTTGTGTCTCTGGTATAAAACAAACATGGCCATGTACAATCTTCTGAATACGTTGATGCATATGATTTGATAATATTTTAAGGATTTTTGCACCTAAGTTTATTTAGGGACATTGGTCTGTAGTTTTCTTTCCTTGATGCCTCCTTATCTGGTTCTAGCATGAGTGTGGTACTGGCTTAGTAGATTAAACTGGGGAGTGTTTCAGCACTTTCTATTTTACAGAATACTTCAAGAAGCATTGGCATTAGTTCTTCTTTAAGGGTCTGGTAGAATTCAGCTGAGAATCCATCTAATCCTGAGTTTTTCTTTGTTGGAAATCTTTTTATTAATGTTCTGTCTCATTACTGTTTTTTTCATAAGTCTAGATTTTTGTGTCCTCCTGACTCAACTTTTGCAGGTTGTATGTGTCTAGAAAGGTAGCTACTTCTTTTAGTTTTTCAGATTTGTTGGATTATAAGTTTCCAAAAAAGTCCCTAATGATTCTTAGGATTTCTTTGATATCTGCAGTGATTTCTCCTTTTCTATCTCAAATTCTATTAATTTGGGTCTTCTGGGTTTTTTTTTTTCTTTTGGTTAGTTTGACTAAGAGCTTATTAATCTTCCTTATCTTTTCAAAGAACAAACTCTCTATTTCATTGATCCTTTGTATTTTTTATTCTCTTTTATTCATTGATTTCAGCTCTGATCTTCATTATTTCCTTCCTTCTCCTGATTTTGGAATTGATTTATTCTTTGTTTTCAAGGGCCTTGAGATTCATCAACAGGTTATTTGGGATCTTTCTGATTTTCTTATGCAGGTACTCACAGATAATAACTTTCCTCTTACAATGGCCTTCATAGTGTCCCTGAGGTTCTGGTATGTTGTATCACTATTCTCATTTGATTCAAATAATTTTTAAATTTCCTCTGCCACCATTTGTTATTCAAAAATGTGTTTTTGCTCAATCTCCATGTATTTATACAGTTTCTGTAAGATGGGATGTTTTTTGGTTTTTGTTTTTTCTTTTTTTGGTGTTGATTGCTAATTTCATTCCATTAGGATCTGATAAGATGCAAATTATATCAATTTATTGTGTGTTTGGTAAGAGTTGCTTTATGGCCTAAAATATGAACTATTTTGGAGGAAGTTCCATGAGCCACTGAGAAGCAAGTGAATTTGACTGTTACTGGATGAAATACTTTGTAGATGTCTATTAAGTCCATTTGATTTATAATACTCTTCAGATCCAAAGTCTTTACTGAGTTTATGCCTCACCGACTGGTCAGAGAAAGATGTTGAAATCACCCAGCATTATTGTATTGGGGTCTATCTGAGTCTTTAATTCAATTAGGTGCACTAACATTTGGGGTTTAAATGTTTACTATAACTACATATTCTTGTTGAATTATTACCTTACCAATATGAAATAATCTGTCTTTATTTAAAGAAAATATTATTTTTTTATTGAGTCACTGTACAATTATAAATGAATATAAAGAAACAATATGATATGCTTTGATCCTAATCCATAGTTGACCCCACATTACCCACACCCCAGTCTCTCAATTCTTCTATATTATATCCCTATAACAGATGAAAATGTCCATATATATGTATATAATGTGTATATATGTATATATCCATATAGATATGTATCTGTATATCTATATATAAATATATGATTATGAATTTTTCTGAATTAAATGATTATATAAGTATTATTTGACTTCTTGGGGGGTGGTAAAGACTATATTACATTGTTGATTATCTCCCTAGATTCCTCCCTATCTTTCCTCCCTCTCACATCCCTCCCCACTCCCCTACAAGTTTTTGGTTCCCCTAGTATATGTGTTACTATGCCCTTGGTGGATCCAATACATGAATTTGACTACCTTTTCACCCAAGCCTAGGTTTAACTCTTGCCTCCACAAATGAGGGAAAACATTTGACCGTTGACTCTCTGGGTTTGGCTTCCATTGCCATCCATTTACCTTCAAAGGTCACAATATCATTTTTTCTAATACCTGAATAGAACTCCATTGTGTGTGTGTGTGTGTGTGTGTGTGTGTGTGTATGTATGTGTGTGTGTGTGTGTGTGTGTACATACATATATACATACCAGAGCTTTTGGATTCATTCATCCAGTGAGGGGCATCTGGGTTGCATTCCATAAGTTAGCTATTGTAAATTGAGCTGCTATGAACATTGATTTTGCTATGTCACTGCTGATTCTAACTCCTCTGGGAAAGTACCCAGAAGAGGGATAGCTGGGTTATATGGTGGATCCAACTCTAATATTTTGAGGAGTCTCTACACTGCTTTCCAGATGGGCCATACCATTGTAAAGACAATGTTATTCTTCATGAATTAAATCCTAATAATCTACTTTAAAAACTCTAGAATTGGCAAACTTAACAAACTTGCAAGGTTATAGTATACAAGGCCAGTATGCGAAAGTCGATTACGGTTCTGTTTGTCAACTGAACAATGAAAACTGAAACATTGTTAAGAGAAAGAAGACAATACACAACCAACTGTCTGAGCAACAAAGGCTGCATGAAAAACTAAATAAAAATTGATTATCTCTGTCTTTCTCTGTCTCTCACTGGCCCTCTCTCTTAAAAAAAAAAAAACTTATGAAAAGAGGCTGGAGCCGTGGCTCAATGGTAGAGCACTTGCCTGGCATGCACAAGGACCCAGGTTCAAACCCTAGCACCACATTCACAACTAAGTGAAAGAAAAAACCAGATGAAAGAAATATTATGAAGAAAGCAGACATAAAAGATGACATACTACATATTTTATGATTCAATTTATATGAAGCTCAAAATAAGCAACACTGATCTATAATACAAAGAAATCAATGGTTTCCTCATAGGAGTGGGAGGAGATGATTAAATGAAGGGGAACTTCCTTGTTTAATAGAAATGTTCTTTATCTTGATTGAGGTGTTGGTTATACAGGTGTAAACATCTCTCAAAACTTACATAAAATTTGTGCAACTCACGCTGGTGATGTAGCTCAGTGGTAGAGCACTCGCCAAGTATGTACGAAGCTCTGGATTCAATCACTAGCACTATGGGTTAGTGGGGGAGTGAAATTGGTACAATTCACAGTTTGCAATGTTTAAGTCTATAGAAAGAATTGTCTAAAAGACAAAGAAAATAATTGCAAAAAAGAAACAAAATCAAACTATATACTGATTAGAAAAGATACATCTAAAACATAAAAATTCAAAAAGGATGAAAGTAAAAGATTGGGAGATGATGTGACATTCTTGCCAAAATACAAACAGCAATGAAATTATGCTATTGGTGTCCCACCGGATGCCCTTTGTAAAGCTAGCATGCCCGCTAACAACTCAAAGCTGCCACCTTTGCCTTTAGCCACTTCTTTGGCTGACAGGTTATGCATCCCAGTCCCTCCTCCAGCCAACCTTCTCCCAGGCGATACCAACCCTTGCAATCCATGCTCAAGAGCGCTCCTGTGGGATCACACTGAAGCTGTGCTCCAGCTTAGACAACCTTGCTCCTCCCTCTCTCACTTGCTTTATCCCACGAGCCTGACTTCTATACATCCTTTGTATCAGAATCCCTGTCTCTGCTCTCAGGAAACCTAACCGAAGACAAACTCTAATATCCCATTAATGGACTTCATGGCAAAAATGCTTACTTATAAAGAGGGACACTCCATAATTTTTTAATAAAGGTTCAGTTTACCAGGAAGCTTTAAAACTATTAAATTTGTATGCATCCAATAATATAGCCTCGAAATATTTAAGGAAAATATTAACAGTACTACGAGGAGAAATATATCAACCCAACTACCTCAATAATTGATAAAACAGGCAGAACAGAAAAATCAATGAAATTCTAGAAGATTTAAACAACATATTTAAGATGATCTTTTAGTTTCTGTTCTAGCTTCATTCCAGGCATTCTGAGTGCATTTGTTTCAGACAGCCCTGAATCCTCTAAAGCACATCTCACATCATCTTTTGTCAGGTTATATTCTGCCAATAGAAGGGTCTGACTAAAGATTATAAAGCAGAAGAAAGAAAGAAGCCCCCAGCTCCGACCTCTGGTTTGTTTTTTTTTTCCTTTGCTTTATTTTTATTTTTTTTTTATATATAGTTCCCATGGATTCCTGGTTCCTGCTGAGGCAGGGAGGTAGGGGGGTGGGGCTGGATAGAGGTATTTGTGCCCCTGGCAGCCTCAAGTGACTGTCATCAAAGGTCTGGCTCCAGCAACAATAGTGGATGCACCAGAAGCCTCAGAGGCTCAGTTCTGTCTCTAGAATGGCAGCCATAGACATGGTCGACCTCAGGTTGCTGAGCTCCCACAGTATATCAGTCCATATACACAGTCCTGTTTTGAGCAAGACAGCAGCAATCCTTCTCAAGTCAGCAGTAGCTGCTCGAGCATCTCAGGTACAGGAACTCTGAGATCTGAATAAAGAGCTTTTTCTCTGTGGAAGAGGATGCAAACCATTTTCTTTAAACACTAAGCTCTGTTTGCTCTTCCAGCCTTCCTAACAAATTCAAACCAATCTCCTGTATTAAATAAATTCCCTCCATTTGAAATACCTTGAATGCTTCTCATCCACATGCCTGGGTGCCTTCTTTCTAACTTGGGCTGCCTTCAGTAGTTTTTTGGGGGATAACAGAGAGAAAAGGGGGGTGAACAAAGTCATCACTGCTTTGGTGATACTTTGAATTCTTGTTTTCTTTTCCGATCAATCCCACAATCATTTACTTTTTAGGGTTTTAGCATATCAGTTTCAAGTATTTTGTTCAGATTTCACAGCTGCATTCAGTGGAAGGGACAGGAGACAGTGTGTTCCCTGCATCTTACCTGGAACTAGAACTCTGATTCCCTTCCCCTTGTTGTTCCCCATTTTCAATGGTCCAAATAATCACCAACATTACAGTTTTATGTCTATAATCCATTCAGAGGAGGCTTTATTCCAGCTAATCACTTGCCCAGTTAAGAAAAGGTGGTCTACTAACAAGGAAGAAAAAACTTAGTATTTAGGGAATAGGTAGAAACCTGTCTCATAAATTTCTAGTTTTAGGTCTTTGCCATTTCTTGCTCTAATTCTCACCTCTTAGAAAGACCCAAAAATCTAGGGAAGTAGCTCAGTGGTGGAGCATTTATCTAACATGGTGCAGCCCTGGGAATGACCCCCAGCACCACACAAAAAATGCAACATGGATGTAGAACTGAAGTCAATCAGTTTAAATATGTCACAGAATGTAGGAGATTGCTGTCGAATAATCCCGGCTGCTCTGCATTTTCCACTAGTCCTCACTGCAGTACCCTGTGCAGTACTTGAGGGCAGCTGAGATATGTGGACCAGACTAGAACTATTTTTGCCACCCCTCCCTCCTACCCCCATAGGATAGGTATTTCACCTGGGGTTGATGAGAAGAGTGTGGTACAGGCCGGGCCTTTACTCTTTCCCTGGTCTCCCTGAATCCTCTAGCTTCTGGCTTTGTACCTTTTGGGTCATTGGCCAGCCTTTTGGCCATCGGCTGGCTCTGAGAAGACTTGAAAAGAACAAGGAAATTATTCTATTTTTTCTTGAATGAGTAAGAGGCCAATGAAAAGATCAGAAAAAGGAACTGATAGGAAGAAATAGTTTATAGAAGAATAATTTAAAACCAAAAGTGAAAACTAAGAGATCCTCATTAGAAAGATTAACCTACTGATTAGGCATATATATGCCTAATCATATATATATATATATATATATATATATATATCTTCCACCTCTGGCTTTCATTTGGACTATGTTTGAGTGTGTATTTCTCTCCTTATTTTTCCTTTTTTCTATCCAATAAACAATCACTCCTTTGGGAAACTCTAAAATGACTCAGGATGAAAACAGTTGAATGCACCTTGTAGTTAGAAGTATAATCTCTTTAAGTGAGGTCTGGGCTAGTTCCTATCTCCTTCAATGAGATCTTTTACAGTAAACTGTTGCTAACCTCTACTGAATGAGTTTCCTGACAAACCCTTCCCCACTCTTCTTCCCCTTTCTACAGTCTGAAGCTTAGTTTTGTAGGCTCTATCTTATTCTTCACATCTCATTTATGTCAACCTTCCCTCCCAGACTTAGCTGGAATCTTTTTGAGGGCAAGGAGCCTGCATGTCCTCGCTTAAAGATGTGATATTTCATCCTACAGGGTAAAGCTTCTGCAGAGATATCTATGCCCAGACATCTCCTGTGCAGGTAGTCTTGATCCAATGGCCCAACCTAGATTTTCTGAAATCCAGTTTTGAAAATCCCTGGAGCAGCATTTCATGGCTTTGGATGTACATGAGGCTGATACAGATGTTATATCAGGAACTCTGGGGGTGGGATCCAGGTGACTGTGATTTTTAAAGTTTCCAAGCAGTAGTGGTAAGTTCATAAGGTTTGCTAACCAACCTTCCGGTAGAGAAAAGAAATCTATATGTTTCTATAAATTTTAATAATACAAAGGATGCAGGGCACATAATTTGCATATAGAAATAAAAAATACACTACTATAAATTCCAATTAGTTATTTGCTAAATGCTTCCACTGCATTTTATTGAACTCATATCCATGGTTAACAAATGACTGCAATTATAGTTCCGATATGAATGTTGGTTGATATTTTCATTTGTGTTAATGAAGAAAATGAAAGTAAAACACATAAAAGCGTCTCAGAACTTTACTTGATTGTCAATAACAGAAGTAACTCTGCTGAATCAGATGATAATTTTGAATGCTGGAAGATTATTTCCTAACTTTTTGGGCTAGTCACTATGTGATGGTACAGACAAGATATATTTTTAAATTTAATCTGCATTATTAGCATTTTCCCCATCACTTTCTTAGTCTAAATATCAACAAGACGATAAGCTAAGCTTTAATTTGGTACTTGCCAATTTCCATGGTGTAAATATTCCCACCGCGGTTGGTTTTAATCTCACAATGTGACATCACAGAGCATAGGAACTGAGAAGACATGTTTGACATTATATAGTACTGAGCATAGATATGTGGTTATTGCACCATATGTAGTACTTATGCCACACATATCCATATGGTGTGATGCATATGTCCATTGTGTTGGACAGCGCACGCCACCCCACAAAGGCTCTGCTTCCTAATCTGTCCATAGAATAGAATGAGACCTGTTCTGTCTGCTTCTCAGGGTTGCAGAAAGGCTCCAAATAAATAGTCTATTTACAAATGATCAAATGTCTATAAGGTGCCATGACTATTCCTGGGTCTCCTCATCATTATCAAGGGAACAGAATCATTCAGTAATCAAATGTGTGCTTTGTAAATTTCATCTTTTGCCATGACATATTTAATAGGTTCCCAATCGAAAGTCATTTGTGTTGTTTCTAATCTTTTGCTCTTAAATACAACATTGAAGTTTCTTCAGAGATATACCTTTGCTTATATGTCTGTGTATGTGTGTGTATGTGTATATACTTCACTTGATTGTCATTAACAGAAGTAACTCTGCTGAATCAGATGATTGGTATGTATGTATGTATGTATGTATATATGTGTATATATATATATATACATATATATACACACATACACACACACACACATATACATACATATACATACATATGCACATGAGAAAGAAAATCCTAGATCAGAATTTCTGGGCCAAACTTAAAGTACATTTAAAATTCTCATAGATAGTTCTGAGCTGTCCTTCAAAGAGTCTTCACGTGTTTATGTTCCCCAATGAGTAAGTATTGCTCATTTTCTACACTCCTTTTATTGTGACATCTGTAAAATTTTACAACCCATTCATGCTCTTTAAATTCACTTGTGTTAATTTTTTGGCACCCTGCCTATCCATGCCCTTTGCCTATTTCTCCTTCGGATTATTGGGGTTTTTCCTCACAGGTTTGTAATAGCATTTTATCTTTCATTAAAGTTGGCCTTTGGTTAATAAAGAAAAAAATGCCATTTGGCGTCAGATATGGGTTCAAATCTGAAATCCTTCACTAATTAACTCTTAAGAAATAATAAGCTATTATCATGTTTTAAATCCGGGTACAGTGTGATGTCATACAACCTAAGGCATTTGTAGAGATGTATTGGGAAGGCGGGGGGAGGGATAAGGGTGGGTAATTGGTGGGGGGGCTCTTGGGGGTAAATTTAATTTTCAGAATTTATATTTATATTATATTATATTATTTCATTTCATTATAAGCTTGTTTGTTTCTGAACAAAATTTTAAAAAAAGAAAAAAAAGAAATAATAAGCATTGGTTAAGGGAATATAGCTATATTCCTTGGAGCAAATTACACAAACTCACAGGGGCTCTGTTTCCTCCTTGCAAAATGGGGATGATTAAAACTATCAGGATTTTTGTGAGCATTAAATAATTCATAAGGTGACTTAATAAATGTTAAGAAACTGTAACAATGATCATTGCCACCTTACCCAGGCCAGGCTACAGCGAGTGCCAGCACCAGCCACTGTTTCCATAGCAGCTTCAGCCAGAATCCAAAAACAAACCAGACCTTATGCTTTTGAATTGTCGCCTGGGGATCTCAGCCGCCACGAGCCTCCATCCTTCCCCAGGGCTGCCTAGGGAATTTCTGATCACAAATGAATGTTCGCTGGCCGGGCTGTCTCCCTGCACACTTGAGACACTGCTTCGACAATCCATCTCCTGATAATTTCTTACTTGCTGCAAGGTGATTCTGCATATTAATTGCTGAAGCTCTTTAAATTAATCTAGTTAATAACGGAGACCACAGTTCACTTCATCAATCTTGTTATTGGTCCTGTGGCTCTAAGTACATGTATATTTAAAATGTCAGACTTACTGTGTTTTACATCCACTATTTTTCTCCTTGCTTTCCCACTTGAGTTCCTTTGGTTTGGGCAGGGTATTGTTTTTATTTTGTGTGTATTTGCCATGGTTATATGCTGCCCTTACCCCTGCTCTCACAGTAACTGCCAGCCCCAAGCACTAAAAAGACTTTGCATTTCCTTGAACTCAAGATTACAGCCACTGCTGCCTGAATCTCACTCACCCACTACCACGCCTGGGGGTTGATGGACTCCACGGGAATCCAGCCAGGGAGGCAGCCTCATCCACTCTGAGGCCCTTCCTTAGAGATCATTTCCTTACATGGAGTCAAAGTCAGCTTTTCTATGACCTCAGCCCAGGAGTCCTCGTTTTTCCCACAGTAACACCACCTCTTACAAAATGGTATTTCCCAACATTTTCTAATAAAAAGAACTACCTGCATTTTGTTAAAACCTAAGTTTGTTTAAGACAAACAAACATATTCTCTAGCCCTTTCCAAACCGTTCAAATGAAGTTTTCCAAAGAACCTGAGATTCCACATTTTTAACAAGCTCCTCAGATGATCATTGTGGTGACACCACGTTTCTACAAATTTCCTACATTTGAAGGCTATTAATATCTACCTTTAAACTTTGGTTTTTCCACAATGAAATATTCCTTTTTTTTTCTTTTAAGAGAGATGGACAGTGTGAGAGAGAGAAAGAGAAAATCAATTTTATTTAGTTTTTCACATGGCTTTCGTTGCTCCAACACTCAGTTATGTATGTGGTGCTGGGGTTTGAACCCGGGTCCCTGTGCTTGCCATGCAAGCACTGAAACCGCTGAGCCACCTCTCCAGCCCCTTTTTCTTGTTTCTATAATTGTCTCTCCTAAGAAATGGCCTCCAGAATTTCCAACCTGATTGTTCTCCAGGGCAAAAAGTCCCCATGAAGCTCCCTATTAAGACATGACACCCAGTGTGCAAACAGTCTTCACTATTCATTCATTACTGTATTCATTCTCTTAACAAATGCCTGTTGAGTTTAAGTTGACGTTGTGAGCTGTTAAACAAATACCGTAATCACTGTTCAAGCACTGTACTGCAAGACAGACAGACAGAGAAGTAAGGGGGAAAGGAAAGTAGGTATACCTGACTATTTGCACCTTTAAGCTCCAGGCCTGTCCTTCTTCCTGGCCAGTCATTCCCAAATTCTTAGAAATCTAAGTCCTAAAGTTAATGCAAGTTTGCTCAGCTAGGAAATTGCCTCATTCTGATTAAAACTTAAACCTGCTGTTACCCTGTACAATGTATTATTAGATTAAAGCAAAATGAGATGTATTTTTTAAATCTATAATATAGGCACATTTTAACTGTTATCCAGATAAGAGACAATGTCAACACGATGATCCTCAAAGAAGACCAGACCACCATCAACGTCCTGTGATCCACAATCAAAACACTGAGTTTAGGGGCTGGAGCAGTGACTCAGCGGTTACTGCACTTGCCCGGCATGCACAAGTATGTGAGTTCAAACCCCAGCACCACGTACACAACTAAGTGTCAGAGCAACGAAAGCCATGTGAAAAACTCAATAAAAGTTGATTCTCCCTCTCTCTCTGTCCTTCTCTCTTTAAAAAAACAAAAAAAAAAAAAACCAGTTTACCTGACAGATGTCATTCCCACATACTTGCCCATGCACATCCCTCCAAGTTTCCTTTAAAAGAAAAGCCTGAGACCCCAAAAGCAGTTCTTACCCTCGAGACAGCCTTGATATTGCTCTGAAAAAGCACGTCTCCACCTTTCACTGTCTGATAAAGTTCTTCCTCTTTGCTAACCTGATGCATCCTTAAATTCTAATCTGGGATGTGTCAAGAGCCTGGAAGGTCCAAAGACAGGTCTCCTCTGCCTCTGGGGAGACAGCTTGGACCCCTTACCAGAACAAAAAGACCACATGAAGTACTCACTTCCTTGAAGAAAAATCCACAAAGTACAACTACAAAAAAATCAAGGAAGGATTAGCAAGACTTCAGGAGGGGCAAAATTTGAACTAGTAAAACTCAGGAAAATATCAGAAGGGAAAAGAAAAATCTGGAAGCAGTATGGGGACATCAAAGATAGAAATAAAAACAGAATAAAACAAAACAGAAATAAAGGAATCAAAAGGATAAGAGAAAAACAGCAATAGATATAGAGAACAGATGAAGGAAATCCAGATACTTTTTACTGGAAGAATGAAGAAAACCAAGATGATAAAGCAAAAGAACATTTAAAGATGAAATTCAAGAGGTCGTTCCTGAATCTGAAATTTGTGTGCTGAAGCGACACCCTCATGTCATGGAAAATACTACAGGATGGAATATTCAATGTGTCGTTCCTAACAATGTAAAAATTATATGAGAGACTGGGAGAGACAGGGGACAGTGTTAGAGGGTAGATAAAGTTCACAGATGGCCTTATCTGTAAAAATGACAAATGAAGGTAACATTGAATTTTGTTTTGGAGGTGGTACTGAAGATTGAACCCAGGGGTTGCTTAACCACGGAGCCACATCCCCAGCCCTTTTATTTTTTATTTGGAGACAGGGTCTCACTGAGTTGCTTAGGGCCTCACTAAGTTGCTGAGGCTAGCCTCAAATTTTTGATCCTCCTGCCTCAGCTTCCCAAGTTGCTGGAATTACAGGCATGCACTATCATAATGTCAGACAAAAGATTGAAATTTCATTTTATTTTATTTTTAAAGAGAGAGGGAGAAAGAGAGAAACAATTTTATTTAGATTTTCATCTGGTTTTTATTTTACCAACACATAGTTGTGCATGTGGTGCTAGGGTTCAAACCCAGGTCCTCGCGCAAGCCAGGCAAGTGCTCCAACCACTGAGCCACAGCTCCAGCCCAAGATTTAAATTTTAAATCAGGGCTAGGGATGTGGCTCAGTGGTAGTGTTTGCCTAGCATGCACAAGAACCTTGGTTCAATCCCCAATAACAAAGAAATTTTTTTAAATAGAATTTAAGGCAAACAAGTAATATAAGTATAAGCACGTATACTAGGGTGAAATATAAAAGAATCAAGAGACAGGTGTGGGCAATATGGTGGTAATTCTGTTTTAAGAACAAATGCATATCATATTGTTACTTTATATGCATTATGATTGTATAATAACTCAACTCCTTAATAATTTTTTTAAAAAAGCATATATAATAGTTCACAACAAATGCTAAGATAACAAAAGTCAAAATGATGGGGAACAAAGGAAGAGGAAGTGAAAGGAAACAAGTTAACTTTATTATGTCTTATGATGAGGAATGAGAAGACCCTTTCTGAAGATAAAGGAGTAAGAGCTTTACATGAAATTGCAATTATAACTTTTTTCCAGATTTTTTCCTAAATATCAGAAGTATTATAGAGAGAACCACTGAAAAGAAAAAAAAAAGGTCTTATAGTAAAAAGACTCCGGAAAACAGCATAGATTGAAACGGCAAAATTGAAGCCAAACCTATCTGTTATATCAGTAATATAAAGCACTTAATTTCCTTATTAAAATGAAAAAATTTTTAGTTTGGGGCACAAAGCAAAACCTACCTCTATGCAGCACACAAACTACACAACTGAAAAATAAAATTCACATGGCAAGGTTGGCGGTTTGTGCCAAGGCGTACTTCGTAGCCGCAACAAAGCGGAGGTTGAGGTCATCATCTTACAAACAGGGTAAGCTGGAATTTAGGCCCAAAAGCATTAATCAAAGTAAAGAATAAATAAGATGAGCCGTACTTAGATATTTAATAGATACATCTGGATTGAAACTCATCAAACTGTATACCCTAAAAATTAAAAATGTATCTACTTTCCAAGTACCTAAGGGACAGTCACCTATATTAAGACGTGGAAGAAAACCTCAACAAGAAGCTGAAATAGTACAGACAACATTTTTCATTCAAAAGCAATGAAATTAGCAATAGAAACAATGGGAAATTAAAGACAAAGGGATTTCCATAGAGGAACGGTATCAAACCATCCAAAACCAGAGTTATTTGGGGTTGTTCCCCCCACATTTTTTTACTGGTGCATTATAGTTGTACACAATGGTGGGCTCTATTGTTATATGTTTGTTCATGAACATAATCTAACATCATTTGGCCAACTTCACTCCCCGGCACTGCTCTTTCCCCTCCTCCTATTCCTTTCCTCCGTTCTACTGATCTCCCTTCGGCTTTCATGAGATCTCACATCCCTCAGCTTTCTTTTCTTTTTCCTCTCCAGCTTCCACATGTGAGAGAAAACATACAACCCTTGACCTTCTGAGTTTCGCTTATCTCACTTAACCTCATGTTCTCAAGCTCCATCTATTTTCCTGCCAATGATATAGTTTCATTTTTCTTCATGGCTGAATGAAACTCCGTTGTGTATGTATACCACATTTTCTCTATCCATTCATTCACTGATGGACACCCAGGCTGGTTTCATAGTTTGGCTATAAACATAGGAATGCATGTATCACTGTAGTAAAATGACTTTAATTCTTCAGAGTACATAAAAGGAGTGGTATAGCTGGGTCATATGGTGGCTCCATGGCTTCCTCCACACTGAATGGTGGTTGTACTAATTCTCAGTCCTACCAACAGTGTAAAAGAACAGAATTCTCATGCAAACTGTTCAGGGCATGGAAAAAAAGAAGGAAAATGTTCAAATTCTTCTTAGAAAACTAGTATAACTATGATCACAAAATCTATTAAAGCCTGTATTAAACCAAACATAGATTAATCTCACATATAATTATTAATTCTGATTCAACAGCTTAGTTAAAATCAAAGCATCATGACCGAGGAGGGTTTATTCCTAGAATGCCCAGGTAAATTCCATTTTAGGAAAACAATATAGTTTATCACAGTAATAACTCTAAAGAGAAAATTATATAATCATGTTCCTAGATGCTAAAGTGGCATTTGACAAAAATCAACAAACCAATTTTTATAAAAAGAAAACAGTAAAGTAGGACTATTGGGTACATCTCAACACGACATATCTTTAGTCCTGACATAGAGTTAAATAGTGCATCATAGGAGGGAGTCTCACTAAAGTCGAGAAAAAGTAAGTACACTGTCACCGCTATTATTTAACATTGTCCTGGAGTTATTAGCCAAGACAGGAGAGAGTGAGAATTTTAAAATATTAAATACTAAAGGAAGAAGCTAAAATTGTCATTGTTTGAAGATATTACTCTACAGCTGTAAAACCTTAAAAAAAAAACCACAATGGAAATTTTGCTGTTAACAAGAATTCTATACCCAAGTTGAATGCAGCATAACTACACAAAATTCATATTTTTCATATATATAAACAATAATTGGTTGGTAGATAAGGTGGACTTTTAAAAAAAATTTAAGTAGCAATGGAAAAGGATAAAATACCTAGCAGCAGATTTAGTAAAAAGTGCGTATGGAAGTTGGGCGTGGTGTTGCACACCTGTAATCCCAGCAACTCAACTCAGGAGGCTGAGGCAGGAGGGTTGCAAGTTCAAAGCCAGCCTCAGAAACTTAGTGGGGGCCTAAGCAACTTAGTGAGACCCTGTCTCAAAATGATATAAATATTGCTGGGGGATGTGGCTCAGGGATTAAGTGCCCCTGGATTCAATCCCTGGTGCACAAAGAAAAAAAAAGTGTAAGGACAAATGAAGAAAATGGCTGAGTGACTCAAGTCTTAACCAAGTACAGAAGAAACGAGTTGCTGGCAGCTTCTTCCCCTGTCTAGGTGATGGACTGTCCTCACTACAAAGAACCTTAGGGTCTTCTCTTCCCATGATTTGCACTGTCCTTGATCACACCTTGTTTTAGTAAACTCTCCTGGATTTGCTCAGGGTGCTTCTGGGTCAAGTTGAGAAGGGGACTTGCTTTTTCTAGAGAGGATGTAACTCAACACCCTGAAGCAGAGGGCTGCACTGGGCTTCATCAGCGACACGTGAATAACCAGACCCAGCAAGAACCCCGACACCTGTGCCAGGCTTCAACCAGGAAGGCAAAGGGGGCCTGGACCAGGTGAGCAGCAGGAGGAAGAAGGGGTTCCCCGTGGGGAGCAGCAGGTGGGGGCCAGGTTCTGGAGCACTCTGGGGTGCCGAATACATGATGGGAATAAAGAGCCTGCCTCCCGTGGGACTGTTGGGAGGATCCTGAAGCATAGGCAATTACCCCAAAGTGCTCAGAGCAGGACCTGGGCCACGTAAGCATGGGTCTCTATATAGGTCCTCTTCGACGCGCCATGGAGCTACATCCCAGGAATCTGGCATAAACTGAAAACACCATAAGTCAAAAGTGCACTTAATAGGAGCTGGTGTGGTGGCTCAGTGGTTGCAGCTCCTGCCCTGCATGCCTAAGGGCACAGGTTCAACCCCAGCACCAGGTATACAAAGAAGTGCTGGAGCAAGGAAAACCACATGAAAAATCAAATTAAAAATTGACTCTCTCTCACTGTCCTTCTCTCTTTAAAAAAAAGCACTTAATACACCTAACCTGCTCTCCCGGGGCCTTAGTGCTCCCCCGGTGCTCTGGGAGCTGCACTTGTACCACGGCTCATTAGCTCGGGAAAAGGTCCTCATTCAAAGTACAGTTTCCACTGAATGCACAGCACTCTCACCCCACTGTAAAGTTGGGAGCTCAGGAAAGCCCAGGCCTTCCCACCCTGCCTCGCCTCACCTCGCACACAGGTAGATTAGCGGCAGCCAGAGCTGAGGTCTCTGGTCTCTTCCACTCCGCAGGGACACCAAGGAGAGGTTTCTCCGGCATGTGAGAGTCGCCCAGCTCCAGTGTTGCCTGAACTTCCACAGAAACACCCTCAGGGCAGAGGACAGGGCTCCTGTCCAGGGCTCGAGAGGCAGCTCCAGACGCCAGCGGAAGGGGAGTTTTCCCACTGATACCTTAAGATACTTAGCCTCCTCCCTCCACCCCAACTGCCTGCACCTGTCGTTTATCATAATAGGAATCCCGACTTGGAACTTGGGTTTTGTTGTCGTTGTTTTGTTTTCTCTTGTTTTTCAGTGCTGGGGATCGAACCCAGGGCCTGTGCCTGCTAACCATGCACTTTACCACCAAGCTACACCCCGACATGTCCCCCACCTCTCTGACATGGCCACCGGAATTCACCTGATCGACATCTCAAACATAAAGGATCCAGAACAAAACCTTCATCCGCGTGCCTCCCGCACCTGTTTCTACAGCAGCATCACCCTACACAGTAAAAGGCATCTCCTTTTATCTTACTGAGAATCAGCTCCAACTCTCCTCTCGCTGCCCACAACCATCTGTTGGCAAAAGCCCATTGGGTACTCTGAACTCAACCTTCTCCCGTCCCTCCCACCTCTACCACCTTTCGGGATCCAGTCCACCATCATTTCCTACCTAGACTACTGCAAAATCCTCCAACTAGTCCAGCTCCCTCTCCTCTTGTTCTGTCTCCTTCTAGCAGGCAGAGTAATCCAAGGAAACAGGCACTTCATCTTGTTCTGTTTGTAGTCACATCATCTACAATAGTGCCTGGCACCTTAAAACTTGAAAAATATAAAATTTATTGAAGAAGTGGATGAATGCATGAATTGGAGTTTCACAAGCTCAACTTCTTTTGGTTCAAAACTGGATAACATGGCCCAGTGGGAATCCAGTTAACAGAGCTGGGGTGACTTTTGCCTCCGGAAATAACCACTCAGTGTTGTCTAACATGTTGTAAAATCCAATATAAACCATTTCATTGGACCGTCTTTTTTTAATACCCTTTTTTGGCCTACAATTATTCAATCATATCATGACTTTAAATATCTTTAGAGGCAAGGCAGGGATATTACTTTTTCACCATGGGTGACTAATCACAAGGCTGTTAAATCGAACACCCTGGAGTTTGAAGGTAACAGCATGCAATGATGAGGGAGGCAGGGGCTGTAGTTAAGGAGCCAGAGCAACACACTTGGGCAGACCTGGTTTGACCCATGCCCACCGCAATTTTTTTTTCTCTCAGTACTGGGGGTTGAACCGGGAACTCTTTACCACTAAGCTACATCTCCAGTCCTTATTAAATTTTTTAAAAGTTTTTAAACAAGTTCAAGCTAAGTTGCTTAGAGCTTAAGTTGCTGAGGGTGTCCTGTGATTCTCCCATCTCAGCTAACATGTCACACGCCCAATCACTTAAGTGTACTCATGTGTACAGCTGCCAAAGCTCGGGACCTAGTGTGAAACCTTGTCTGCCACTTAGTTGTCGAATAACCTTGGTCCTCACATTTAAAATGGGGAAACAGGGGCTGGAGCAGTGGCTCAGCAGTTACAGGACTTGCCCGGCACGCGTGACTACACAAGTTCAAACCCCAGCGCCCACATACACAACTGTGTCTGAGCAAAGAAAGCCATGTGAAAACTCAATAAAAATTGATTCTCTCTGTCTCTCACTGTCCCTCTCTCTCTCTCTTTTTAAAAAAAAATAAAATAAAATGGGGAAACAGGACTGGAGTGTAGCTCAAAGGTAGAGCACAACCTTAGCTTGCACAAAGCCGGGGCAAATAATATAATCTGCCTCATGGAGTTGCCATGGGCATCAAGTGAGACAGTGCTCACAAATTGCTTAGCAAAGTATCTGGGCTTCAGTGAGGTGGGAAATATTCCATAAATACTGATTATTATTCCAATCGCGAGCATAAGCCTCTGTGAGGGTTAAATGCAATCACATGGAAAGTGTAGAATGTGGGTGTAACAAATGTTCTCTGCATTGCATCCCTTTGCATGGCTACCCCACTGCCCACAGAGACAAGGAGAAACAAGGATATCTCTTGCATAGATATTCAATGTTAGAAAGGGGAGATTTTACACCAGTGGACACTAATTAGGGAAAAATTGCACAGGAAGAGATACAAGATTTTTAAAAAAGAGAAGTCTAGACACCTTCTAAATGTCCACTTATTGGAAGCCCCAGGGGAAAATGTTCCAATGAGCAACACTGCCAGGCAATCAGAGAGCGCAAACAACAGAAGAACACCTTTGGTAAGCTGGAGCAGGAGCCCCAGTGCCCGGGGTGGGACAGCCCACTGCGGCAGCTGAGCAACCTTGGACATGGAGTGGTGAGTAGCTGCCATGCAAGCCGGGAGCAGGGCCCGATGAGATGCCAGAGAGCACTTTGCAAAGAACTCCGGGGTCAGCAAGGACCCACTCTAGGGGAAGAAGGGAGAGATCAACGTGGGACCTGCTCCCGCAAGTTGGAAAACACAGGGAGCAATGGGGCAAATGGATCGATGTTATGGAAACCATGGGCTGCTTCTGCGGGACGGAGCTTGGAGATGCAGAAGTCAAGGGGGCATGAAGGGAACAATGACAGTGTGCTCTCAAGCAGGCAGGCTCACCCTTTACCCACTCCCACTTTTTTTTCTTTTGCAGTGCTGGGGGATTGAAGTTTTTTTTCCTTCTTGTGTCATCATATGTAAAACCACAGATTTACATAAATCTAACAGCTACAACTTTTTTTTTTCAGTAGCCTAAACTGTGTCACATTCAGAATGATCTGGAAAAGGTAGGGTTGCATGATGTTTCGGGCTGCTAAACCTGACTATACTCAACAAATCTGTCATTGTTAGGAGGTCAAGTTGCTCAGGCCACATAATAATTTGAAGCACTTTTGGGACTCTTGTTCTTTCTCAGAGAACGTTCCCTGAGTGCCTTTTCTGTACTAAAGATGACTAGCAATGCTCTTTTTGCCATCAACGCTGAAATTTTGGATGCAGTTGAAGAGACTAAAATGAGTCAGTCCCCACAATCCACTCTTTATCCAACTCTCAAACTTCTTAGTTCTAATCAAGTCGTGTACAATTAGAAATACTCCTTTTTTGCTTATTGCTGAATACGGGCATTAATGAATACTGTGTTTTAAAAGGTGACACAGTTGCTTGTCGAGGTCAACTGTGAAATCTTTCATCCATTCATGCCTTTGCCTATGCCCCCACATGTTACCTTTTCTTACCCAAGACAAGTAGCATTTAATTCTTTTTTTCTTTGAAGAATGAGGGACACAGAGAAAGAGAGAGAGAACCAACTTTGGCATTTCATGTGGCTTTCGTTGCTCCACACTTCATTGTGTACGTGGTGCCGGGGCTCGAACCCGCGTACCTGCCCATGCCAGGCAAGCACCATAACTGCAGAGCCACTGCTCAGGCCACAGCAGTTTATTTTCCTGAAATGCTTAGTGAGGGCCTTCTCCCAGCTGATATCACTTACAGACATGTACTAGCACAAAGCTTTCAACTTCTCTAACCACGTCCTGGAGTTTCTGCTGTCCTTGGCACTGAGCAAGCCGAGAACACTTAGGCTCACCGAGAGGATCAAGACTCACTAAGATCCTCCAAGGATCTGATCTCCACAATTATGGTGACTCCTGATGCGTGGCCATGGCAACACTCTATGATTGCCTCTCGGAGCTCCACCCACAGGCAGGCAGGAGCATGTGCTTATGCTAATTGAGTGCATGCTGGTTACTGCTCAGGCTCCCTCTCCTAAAAAAACAAGACTGGCTCTTCCAGAAGCATAACAAAGGAATTAGCGGTAAGGGACTCAAAGCAACTTAAAAAATGAAGGATATACTTAGATGCTTATTTAAAACCTGGGTTTTATTATTTTGTGGAGATACAAACTTTTTAAGTCTTATGTAGCAGAACTGATTATAAATAATCATCACTGCAGTAACATTTACAAATCAATTATGCAAATTCTGAATGGCTCCCAGAAATTCTTATAGATAATAAGAATGATGTGGGGGGGTGACACTGGAGCAGAGGCTCAGAGGTTACGACACTTGCCTGGTGTGCAGGATGACCCGGGTTCAGAACCCCAGCACCACCTACACAACTAAGTGTCAGAGCAACGAAAGCCATGTGAAAAACTAAATAAAATTGATTCTCTCTTTCTTTCTCTCTGTCCCTCTCTCTCGTAAAAAAAAAAGTAAAAAAGAAAAAAAAGAATGATGTGTGGGCCAGAAATAATACAATGAAAAGTGAAGAAAAACAGCCTGAAACTTCTTTCAAAGATGGTTTAAGACTTGGGCTGGAGCGGT